>MDKI01242752.1:0-61716 GCA_005239505.1 Nicotiana paniculata
TGATACGTAAATTCCCTGTGGGATCGACTCTGGACATAATACCTCGGATTATATTTGCAACGCTCGTTTAGTCTTTTATAAGACATAGTTGAGCGTGATCAGGTTGTGAGACGAATAAGTGATGCTGCATGCAAAATAACATGGACCCAAGCAGTAGTGGGCAATTTTGTTTTCATAAGTAGTGGTCTTTCTATCAAATGCAGGCGTTTAATAAATGACTCTGCAAGACCATTTTGAGTATGAACATAAGCTACAGGATATTCAAATTTTATCCCAACTGATAGACAATAATCATCAAAAGCTTGAGATGAGAATTCTCCAGCATTATTAAGGCGAATAGCCTTTATAGGATAATCTGGAAATTGTGCCCTTAATTGAATTATTTGGGTTACTAGCTTTGCAAACGCCAGGTTGCGAGATGATAGTCGGCACACATAAGACCATCTTGAAGATGCATCTATTAGGACCATAAAATATCTAAACAACCCACTTGGTGGGTGAATAGGTCCACATATATCCCCATGTATACGCTCTAAAAAGGTAGGAGATTCCATGCCAACCTTCATTGGTGATGGTCTAGTGACCATTTTGCCTTTATAACAAGCATCACAAGAAAATTCATCATTTATAAGAATCTTCACGTTCTTTAGTGGATACCTACTTGAATTTTCAATAATTAGTCTCATCATTATTGATTAGGATGGCCCAAACGGTCATGCCAAAGCACACAAGTATTTGAATAAGTAAACTTCTGGGTTACGATAGAGTGTGCTTCAACTGTACTGATTTTTGAATAGTATAAGCCAGAAGACAAAGTTGGTAACTTTTCTACAATGCATTTCTAGCCAGAAATATTCTTTGTAATACGAAGATATTCCACTTTCATTTCATCTATTGTCTCAACATGATACCCACTTCGGCAGATATCTATAAAACTCAACAAGTTTCTTCGGGACTTGGAGGTAAACAATGCATTATCTATAATAAGTCCTTAGAGAGAAATATAATGGCTCTTCCGGAGCCTTCAATCAAACTTATATTACTAGAAATTGTTGAAAAATTTGCTTTTTCTTTATGCAAATAAGAAAAGTATTTCTGATTCTTGAATATGGCATGAGTTGTTCCACTATCAATTACACAAATATCTTAATGATTAGTCTTTGATCCAAACATAATTTGAGGATTATCCATATTCTTCAAAATGACATAAACAAAATAAATATTATAGTAAATATCGTTATCAAAGCACAATTTTTACATAACCATACTAATTAATTCAAACGACAGAAATTTAAATTTCTACAGATGTATCAGTGATCACATGACTTGTTTCTCCTTCTATCTTTAGAAATAAAATTTGCTTCAGCATTTTTCTGTCTTCTTTAGGGAGGCTTGATAAAGCTCAACCAGGTGCTTTGGCGTAGACAGGTACGTGACCAGTGCCCTTTTCCTCCACATCTATAGCATGCATTTTCTGCATTTGTTGCTTGCACCGCTTCATGCTTTTGTTCCTTCCTTTTTCACTGCTGGTGGCTAGGAGGATTTTTTGGTGCATTATTATTACCATGATTAGATTTTCTTCCCCGACCACAACCATGACCACTGAGGCCACGACCTCTTCCACGCTTAGCTTGGTGGAAGTTCGTCTCATTCACTTCAAGGAATGGACAAGAACTAGTTGGTCGGCTTTCATGATTTTTCATTAATAGCCCATTATGTTGCTCGACTACAAGAAGATGTGAGATTAGTTCAGAATACTTTTTAAATCCCATCTCTCGATATTGTCTCTGCATAAACATATTCGAGGCATGAAAAGTGGTGAAAGTTTTCTCCAACATATCATGATCAGTAATATTATCACCACATAAATTCAATTAAATAATTCTGAATATAATAGATTTATACTCATTGATAGATTTAAAACCTTGTAGCCTTAAATGAGTCCAGTCATAACGTGCCTGTGGAAGAACGACCATCTTCAGGTGGTCATAGCTATCTTTCAAATTATTCCACAGTATGACTGGATCTTTAACAGTAAGATATTCCATTTTCAGGCCCTCATCAAGGTGATGGCGTAGGAATATCATTGCTTTGGCATGGTCTTGATTTGATGCCTGATTTTTGTCCTTGATGGTGTCTGCCATACCCATCGCATCAAGATGAATTTCAGCATCAAGCACCCAAGATATGTAGCTTATGCCCGGTATATCCAAGGCTACAAATTCAAGTTTAGAAAGATTTGACATTATAAAGAAAGTTCGTGCCTCTAAGTATTTGCTCGAAATAACAGAATCTCGTGCTGATAACGTGTTATAAAATAAAGACTATAAAGTAAATAAAAAGAAGACAAGTATAGAGAGAGAAAGTGATATATTATTTAACTTCAAACTAATATACATCATAATGAACTGAAAACTCCTCTATTTATAGAAGAAAGGAAGCAATTGCAAGGCTTTTTAAGAAGCAGCTGCAGGGCTTTTCTTGAGTTGCTTGTAAGCTGTCTGCATGAGCTGCTCACAACCTGTATGTTTAATAAAAAGCTGCTGCAAATCATTTTAATGAATTGCTTGCAACCTACCTGCATCAGCTGCTTGTAAATAAATTTCAACAAAATACTAAATGGATAATCTTTTTCAGGAAGATTATCTATAGCAAAGTAATTAACATATCCACAATATAATAATTTTATAACACGTACATGATTTTGAAAAGATGCTGTAATTATAAATGTAATGTGCTCTTTTTGGAATAAAACAGAAGTAGAGATCTTTATTTAAATATTATTTAATAAGTAACTGACAATGTAAAAAACCCATCCTTGACACAAGTGAGCCTTTATTTCTATGGGCCACTTTTCTCCCAAGTGTAGAGATAGGTACAATAGTGACCGGTCCAAACTCAAAATATATCTAATCAAGATTCAAATGCATAAAATGGTAGAAACAGGGAGAATTCAAAAATAACCAGATTTATAAATAGTAATTAAAAATAGTCAAAATTTTAAAAGTTACCGAAATTTAACTACTTTTTATGTAAAGATAAATCTGAACGAAAATATTGTTCAAAATCCGAAAAATATTCCAGCATAATATACTGGAGTTCGAATTTTTTACATGTAAACTTCCAACATAATAAACTGATCCAGCTTAATATGCTGGAAGTTCATACATAGGTGCACCAATCTCCAGTATATTATGCTTGAACTTTTCGTGTTGCAACAAGATAGTGACTATTTTTCAATGACTTTGCAATAACAAGCTATTTTCAATAACCAATTCGAAAACTGACCCGTGCTATTTTTAGTAGAAACAGCCACATTCGAGATCCAAATGCATAAAATGGTAGAAATAGCAACATTCGAGATCCAAATGAAGAGACACCCACATTCCAGCTAAGGCAAAATAATTGAAACAAATTATTACTGCCACAGAAGAGAAGCATACAATAAAACATTAAAACCAACTGCGCTATACATACATCTATTTTGAGCAGGTGCGCGTAAGCAGACTTAAACACCTATCATTATAAAACAAACAAAAAACTATAATGGAAAGACCCGAAAATTGTGCAATTTCCTCTGTAATTATGGCCAAGACTTCAACCACGAGATCTTGCTAGGGGGCTTGTACCCTCCTGGACTTTAGTTCCTCTTTTTCTGGCTCTCATATTTTATTTAGAGGGAAGTAGTTGGAACAGAGAAACGAACTTCCATAATTAAATAAATCATTTGCCCTCCTTAGGCCTGATATCAATCCCTTCCACAATTAAGCCACTTTTCCAGTTACCTCCCTTCAGCTCTGTCAAGCTCATCTCCAGTTCAGCTTCTTGCCCCCTCTTGACAAAGAATTCTCCCAATTCAATTTCCATCCACCCATCACTTCTCTGCTTTGGATAACGGCCTTCGGGTTCATAGGGTGTATCCCCTTCGTGTCTCAATATATGAGCCATGTGGTGGGTGAATATTCCTAATCGTCTCGGGACTACTTGGTACCTGTGTCTCTGACCTCCCCGAGGGTCCAAATAAACTGTGTGTGTTTCTCTTTCATGCCCGGTAATACCTACTGAGCTCTCTGCAGGTTGGTTTCCAAATCCATAGGTCCTGGATTTTGTCGTGAAGACGAGGTAAGCGCCATATCTAGTGTCAGGTGAGAGCATATTGGTGTTTATTTTGCCAGAAAGGTCAAACCAGCAGACGTCAAGAAGCTCAGCAACTTCTGAGAACCTATTTCCATATACATACACAAAATCAACTTCAAATGAAATAACGATACTTCATCTCCTAAAGAGATCTCCAATCTTCTTAACAGTTAGAAATTAAAAGTGCTACAATTTTGCTACTTAAATATCAAAAGTTACTTGTGATCTGAAATACCTTGACTCGGGAAGGGAAATCCATCTCCAATATCTAGGCGTGTCAGCCCAAACAATCTTAAGCGACCTTGCGGCTAACATGTAACATTTCTTTCCACTCCATTTCTCCAATGAGAACCTCTGGTTTGTATCAACAGTAAGTCAGATAGATACTTAGCAAGTAAGCAACAAAGTTAAGCATAACATGGTGGGTCTAAGCAGATAAAGCAAGAGTAAAATGAGCTACTATATCACATGTGGACCAAAATTCAAAAGCAAAAAAGAGAAAATGTCATTTCCATGATATTGTTATGTATTTAAGGCTTGATGGTGGAGCCACACTATCTACAAGTGGGGCAAACCGGTCCCATTACTTTGCTACTCAAAAGTCAAAAGACCAAAAAGACAGGGAAAAGGGGACAGGGCAGTGCTATAGTTTATGCAACCACCTAAATGGCAACAACATTTACAGCAGAAATTTTCAAAAGTTCGTGAGCGGGCATCACTATTTGAAAGATACTTATTTGATATGCATGCAAAACAAAAGTACAACTAACTATATAAACCTCAACTTTCACATAAAGTTGGCTATAATGATGTAAAAACAGGAGTAATTGTTTCAGACATATGAACAAATTATAGATAGAAGCATCAAGCCGTTTCTTTATAAAGAATATATGCACGCAATCATCTGGCAGTCAAGTTAAAAAACTTCTAGTTGACAAGAAATGGTGCCAGGGTCGAATATTTTTAGAACAAAAAACTTGTGACTTCACATCATTATTATCTCAAGTGAAAAGTAGAACAAGTATAAAAGGAGAAAGCAATGCATAGGTGCAAGGTATGTATAGATTTAGTACAGCGCGACATGGATAATTTGCATCTAATTTTCTAGATCTTTCCATAGTCACTCTACTTCTGTACGTCATTATCTCTCAGTTGGCCAGATACTAATGAAATTTTTCTCTCAACTAATGAATCCTGTTTCTTGGGCGACATAAAGGTTTTCTCTTCTATCAATTTGCATAGATTTTGCATTTGAAAGCCACTCAAACAACGTCGTAATTTGGAAAATCACAAGGTTATTGTTAATCCATGCTCTAGATTTCAGTGCCAATTAAACGATTTGATGCTACCAACATTACGCATGTTATTTTTTATAAAACAACTTAAAATAAAACTTCTGGTACAAACTAGGGGAAGAGCTATTCTATTTTAAATGGAATTTATCTGATTTCTTCCATTAAAGTGGGAGTCAAAGCAAGGTATAGAATTAATGCACTCTCTCCACACAAAAAAAGAAGAAGATAGAATCTGAATCCCAAGTCTCAAATCATATAATTCTTAGTGTGATACTGCAATCTATGTTGCTCGGACTCTCCGAAAATGTGGCCGGATACGTGTCGGATCCTCCAAAAGTAGTGCATTTTCGAAGGATCCGACACGGGTGCGACTACATTTTGGAGAGTCCGCGCAACATAGACTGCAATTTACACATTCATTCCTCAAATTTTCCAAATAAAATTTAGACACTATCAAATTTTAGAAAATGTTCGAAAAAATCATCATCAAGAAAAACTACATTGTAGGACTCCTTAAGTGCTAACAGTGTCATATAAAAGGAATAAAGCGAGTTATTTTTACTTTCTTTTCGTGTTACAGATTTCATTTATTCAATCAAAAAAACAATGAAAAAATGGTGCACTTTCTTGATCTTATTTTCTATATAGTTGCATGCATTTTCTTCAGGAGTACTATGATAGTATTTCCAATGTGACCGCAGCAACAATAAATTGGAAGAGTTTAAGTTTGTGTAAAAAATAGTTACACTACAAAATCAGTTAAAAGGTAATTGATGGTAGCTATGTTTCAAAAAATAGATTGATAACTATTATACGCATGAAGAATAAATGTTAGAATGTGAAAGACCAAAATGACCCTACAATATTATTAGACTTTTATGCCCTTAAAAGTTATATTAACAATACCTTCAATATTAATAACAAAGTTAGTTTTGTAACATTAAATTTGACTTGAAATTATCTAAGAATTTATTAAGGTATATGTATCTAAATTCTTCACTTTAAGAAGATAAGCTCTTTAAATTCTCATGTGTATAATAATTTTTGTAAGCTAACATTTACGGTTCATACATTTTATCTCTCCTTCTATTTTTCTTAACTTACTATTCAGATTGTTATTATTTCTAAATGCAATTCTTTTTTTATAAATGCAATTATGATTCAAAGTGTTTTACCATGTACAAAATGATACAAATTTTCAATTTTGTACTTATTATGTGGGATAGATGCGCAACGCGCGTGAACAGTAATGGTGTGAAAAATTCATCACACTTTCAATGCATATAACTTAATTTTTAATTTGAATACAACAGCCGAAAAAAAATAAAAATAAAGGATCATTTAATTGATAATTAATTACCTTGGTGCCACCGTCAATGAGGATAGGATGATCACAGAGGTGCAAGTAAAGCTCTTTCTTCGAACCGACCGTGAGTGAATCTGGACCGTCAATGGACCGGGAAATGATGTCACCATAATCCGGCGGCAAAAACCGTTCCCAAACGGCATCGGATTCAGCAGCCGACCGGAAAGTTGAGGCCACAAGCGAAAGCCGGCACGCGTCCTTCGGACTCGTTAACGATAGCGCGTTAGCTATACAACCTTCCGGCAGTTCATCGCCGCCGGCAAAAATTTCATAGCTCTCCACCGCCATTTGCTATATATATATATGTGTGTGTTGTGTAAGTATATATGTATGTCTGTATATATAAAGATTGTTGGGTGTCGGTACAGTTATTTGGATGACTGTTATGATAGAGAAGAGTATATATATCAATTATATCGGGTGAGTACGAATCTGAGCGGGGCGGAGAGATTCTATTAATAGGAGAGTTATGCTTAAAAGATGAAACTTTATGTTTTCTTTTTCTTTTTTTAAATTTCTTAATCGGTTGCATGATTTCCTTGCTAAGTAATCTAAAGCTATTTCCTTTTTCGTTTTCTTTTTCTTTTTACGTAACCTCTTGACTAAGGGCTTGTTTTGTTTACAGAGTGAAAAAAGGAAATTTGTCAACTAGATTTAGCGGAATGTCCAGGGGCAAACCGGTCGTTAAGATAGAGTCGGTGTCGGCAGCAGTTCTTGCTTAGCGGGATCAGGTCACCAATCGGTGACATAGTTTAGGAATGAATATCCGTAACTCCCATTAAGGTTGCCTCATGTTTCCGTATTCACTTATATCTTCATTAGCGGTGTTCACGAAAATCCGAAAAATCGAATCAGACTAGTCAAAAAAATTGATATTTTTTAGGTTTTGTTTTTGAATTTTAAAACCCGATCAAATTTGGTTTGATTTTGATTTTAATAAAAAATAACCGAAAAAATTCGAACCAAACTGACTATAGAAGTAGTTATTTAAATTTATTATTACGCATATATATATATATATATATATATATATATATGTATATTTTTAAATAAAATTTCTAAAATGTTATGGTACATATTAGTCGTTTGTATTTTACGTCTAGTTCTTTGCTATTACAATAATCTAATTCTTTACCTTTACATTCTAGTTTGATTGGTAGTTTGCTTTTGCTAAGTACAAGAATTATTTCATGTAAAATGATCGATTTTTTATTGAGTACTTAAATTATTCATCACTGTTTGATTTAATTATCATCAATATATCATAATAAATGATAAATTTCTCAAAGAGCAATTGATTTGATAGTGTTACGATGAAAATGCAGTCGCCGAATATGTGTTCGATAGTGTATGTCTCATAATAAGAAAAAACCCCCGATAAATAACCGACAAAATAAAAAAACTGATAAAAACCCACAAAAATCGAATCGCTAGAAAACCGACTTAATTGGTGTGGTTTGGTTCCAATATTTTAAGAACCAACTTACTTGGCTTGGTTTCTTTTTAGGAAAAAATCGATCCAAACCGAACCATAAACACCCCTAGTCTTCATATTTATTCTATGTCTGTATCCTGATACTCTCTAGTTTTAATTTTACACCACATTATTACCATATTTTTTTTCTTTTTTTTAATTGTTTTAATTATATATAGGGTGCAGGAAAAGAAAAAATAGATAGAAGATTACAAGGTGGAAAATCAAACATTCATCAATAAGGTGAAAGTTCACGTAGTCAACTAATAGAGCTACTAATAAGTTTTCCTATTACAATATTATCATTTGTAAAGTCAAATAAATTTCCTATTTAACCATAACTTTTTTCTTATATGTCTTAAGTATTATTAATTATAATTTTTTTTTAATTTATAATACTTAGGGGGCAGATGTAGCATTATAGAGACAGGTTCAATTGAACCTATAATTTTTGACGCGGAGTATAAATTTATTTGTAAAAATTTACTAAAATTATATCAAATAGTAGATATGAACCTATAACCTTAAAAATATAATGTGTTCAATGCTAAGAGCCTCTGATACTACTTGATACTTAGAGTTTAATTTTTAAATATATAATTTTTTTTAAAAAAAATTCAAAAATAGAAGTTCCAATTGACACTGAAAATTAGAAAGTTTAACTCTTGAATTTCAACCTCCTCCCCCGAAATCATTTCTTTTTGAAAATGGAAGAAATAGTTCAAAAATATTTTTTTCCAAGTTTGCTTTTGTAATTCTAACTTTTTCTGTTGCTTGATATATCAAGATCACCTCTTATATTTTAATCATTTTCATAATAAGTCTATATTTATAGGCCCCGTGCTTTGATCTAGTGGTTATAAAGAAGCGTATGACACGATTCAAACTTTATCGCAGAACAAAATTGGCACTTAAGTTGAGAAGAATAAAAAGACAGGTCAATTATTTATCGAGTTTTGAATCATGTGCTATTAATCCTTCGCAATTTTTCAATCATATAAAAAATTTCTTGTTGTATATAATCGGATTTCCATGTTATTCAAATTTGCTTTCATAACACTAACTTTTCATGAAAATAATCTAACTTACTCCTCTAAGATGCAAAGTAAGAGTCACAAGAGTTGCCATTCAATAATCTGTTGTGTCAATAGCAAAACGAGAACGCAAAATAAAACTAGAACATTTAGCTAGCCACTTCAATATTAAAGTGATTTTTCAACCAGATTTCTTTAATGTTTCAAAATCAAGCTGTAACCGAAATATATGAGCTATTGTATATTACCAGTTAGCATTTGCTCACAACGCGTGACTGATAATATGAGATTTAATAGTCATTTCAAGAACAATATTATATCTAGATTTTAGATGATATTTATATTTCCGGTGTTTACCCTCAAAATCGTATAACAATTAAATTTATAAGTGGTTTTAAGGATATATTGATTTACTTGACACAAAGCAGTAAGTAAAGACAAATGAAATAAGCTCATACCACACATGGAAGACGACTTAAGCCTTAGTGGAACATTTGCCCTTGATCCGGGCTCGTAACAACAAATACTGGTGAACGAAATCAAAAGAAAGAGAGAAAAAATAGTATATTGTCTTGGAATGCGTGTTATAATACCCCAAATGAATTATCAGACTCCCTTTATATAGTAGGGGAGTCCTACTATAGGTACAACTCTATAAAAGGTAAAAAATCTTCTGATTTACAGATCTCTGATCCATCATCGATATGAGCCAAGATCTCCGTCGTAATATCCGGCCGGTCATAGATATTTCGGTCTTCTGTTGGCTATGCTGACAATGTTTCTTCGAAGTCGTTTAAGGCTAGGACCGGTTCCCGGACCATGGCTCCGATATTCTCGAAGGCAGGATCCTGCCCCCGGATTCTAGCCCGATGGGACTTAGGGTCGACGTTCAGCCATTTATTGCCATGTCTCGAGCCTGTCTCACCATGTCGGAGGCTAGGATGCAACTCGAGCTCGATTTCACCCGTATACAGATAGTTCTCTCGTTTTTCGGAGAGTAGACGATGAGAAATGATATGAGCTTCCGATTCTTACTTCGATACACCATGATAGAAATGATAAAACAACCGAAACGTCTAGTCAGTTAACTCTTATTAGCATTTAACGCATGCTAGTCGTTGGTCGGCCATTCGTGGATGCGAACCGCCGTTGTAATACTATAAATACCCCTTTATTTGTTCATTTTAACTTTATATCCAAACTTTCTACCCTCGTACCTTAAGATTGTAATACTTCCTAGCACTTTTACTCTGGTTATTTGAGATCCTTTTGCAAGAACTCCCGTCCATCTTCATCCCAAGCTATCAAGTACAATCCTTCAACTTCCTTCCTCTATCCATTTTCCTCCATTCTTAAAAGAAATGGCAAAGACTTCTAAAATCGTTCCCCAAAAA
Organism: Nicotiana paniculata; assembly: GCA_005239505.1. Taxonomy (NCBI): domain Eukaryota; kingdom Viridiplantae; phylum Streptophyta; class Magnoliopsida; order Solanales; family Solanaceae; genus Nicotiana; species Nicotiana paniculata. The sequence continues at coordinate 10,701 of MDKI01242752.1, forward strand.
TAAATCCATTCTACCTCGCTGCCGGCCACTGAGGCCGAAGAGACTGTTTTGGGTACTGTCGTCGATGAGCCTGTACTCGAACCCCCTTTGAAAATGTTCATCCCTAGAGGATGCTCGGTCAACGCCGATTTCAAGGTTGAAAACTCTTTCTCCGTACAAGGCCGATGTGAGGAGGTCTCGAGATATATCTATTCGATCACTGAAGAAGTCCTCCCTACGGCCCGAAGAGACTGCAATTGGGCCGATAAAGGCATAGTGATTCCCGACCTCGATGAATCCATCAACACCCATGTCGAGGGATACCAAAGTGTTTACACTTATCCCTTTACATTGGGCCCGATGGACCCATTCATCTTAGATTTCTGTAATAACCCGAATTTTATTTTTTTATACTTATTAATTGTGAGACTAGAGAATAATTTTATTTATAAATATTGAGTAAAACATTAAATTAGTGTGAAGAGATTGATTTATAATATATAAGATAGTCTATTAAATAAGTGATTAGTGGGCCTAATTTATAATTAGGTATACCAGTGAGCAACATTAGTAATTTTAAATAGGGATGGAAAATACAGGCCTTAACCCATTGCTGCTAAGATTAGAATTTAGGGATTTGGAGTATATATATTTTAAGGCCGAGTCCATTCAGAAAAGAGCACTAGAAAAAAATACTTACTGTGTCAGCATGATTAATTCTCCACTTCGTAGGAATTCTTGCAGAGAAGATTTCAAGTGATCAGGCATATCTATTTTTAATTCTTACACACAGAAGAATATAATGAAATTGGAGTAAAGCAATTACATTGATAATGATGATATAATGATTAAGGAATTAAATGAAATATAGGTTTGGATGTACAATGATATGGAAAAGTATTTCCTTTGTTGATAAATAGTTTTGGCTTCTGCTATTATAATTTAGGAGACATGTGGTTGAGTAATTATTGACTAATAATGTAAAACTTACTATGATAAACAATGTTCTATAACATGGCATATTAGAGTCAAATAGTGTGCACAAATAATTCATGAATCCACACAATGTTAATTAATTAGTTACATTATGTAATTAGACTTGGAATCTTTTAACTCACGTATAAATACTTATGTATTAAAGAGACATAAATGTTCAGTTAGAAACCTTTTCAGTTTAATGAGTTTTACTTATGTGAGTGATTAAGGGGTTGATTGAATCGTTGGCATGTCAATTATTAGCTAGCTTTTGTATAAGAATGATGAGATAACTCTGACTAGCATAATTGATATCGTTGATTAATATTTCGCATAGATTGAGGCCGTTGTGGTGTTCTAGAGTCGCAAGGTTGGTAAAATTCTCGTTAGCAAGGTAAGTGAGACTTTAAACTTTGGTACTTGATTTTCTAAAACCCGTTTTAAAAATGTGTTTTCTCTGCCTGGTCCATGTGTTGGGACAAGCGTGCGCTTGGCAGAATCGGTGGTCTTAGACCAGCCGCAAATATATTATTTTATGGAAAAAATATATATATTATTTTATAAGTTGTTTGATATTTTGATACGACTGTGCGCCATGATGTTAAGTTTGATACGTCTGTGCGCCATGATATTAAGTTTGATACGGCTATGCGCCATGATGTTGAGTTTGATACGGCTGTGCGCATGATATTGAGGCATTGTGTATGCCTTTGTACATCACCCGAGCATTGTGTAGGCTTTTTGATATATTTGAGGCATTGTGGTGCCGTTGTGGACTCGTAGATGTGTTGGTAAATTTCTTTCACTGCAATTATAATATGTAATCTTGTTGGTTAATTCTTAATAACTCTGTTGATACACATATATTGAGTTATTATATAATGATCATATTTTCTATATCATTTGTGTTGTGGTGTGTTTGTATTTTCTAACACTTGTTCCAGAGGTATTTAAAGTGGCGGGTCGAGGATCTTACTGAGTTATATTTATGTATAACTCACTCCTTACCTGCATCTCTATGCAAATACCGTTGTGGGAGATAGAGCTAGTGACTGACTAGTTTATTCGAGTGGATCCTATTACCAAGGTGAGCCACCACATTATTCGTGCAGGCTTTCGTTTCAGACTTACCTAGCTCGTGTTAGTTTTTTTTCTTTTGGGATTTGCATACCCGTCGATAAAACTCATGTTACTCTGTTAGATGATCCATGGTCTTAGTGTGGGATTTGGGCTAGAGTTTCATTATTTGAGTGATTGTTGGTTTTTCTATCGATTGACTAAGGTATTGGGCGATAATCATTTCCTCTTTAATTATTAATAATATTATTAGGCCTGCATTTTTTCTCTCAGTGTTTGCGTAAATGGTTAAACGTTAGAGAAAGGGGTTCGCTTTACAGGTGGTATTAGCTGGGTGCCAGTCGCGTCTAGGAGGTAGTTTGGGATGTGACAAAGTTGGTATCAGAGCGTAGGCTTTAAGTCCTGGGTCATAGAGCAATGTATAATAGAGTCTTGTTCATGGGTATGTAAGCGCTCATACTTATGATCTTGAGGCTACTAAGCATTTAGGATATTTTTCTTCTTTCATTCTTTATTCGTGCGTTAAGCTAAATCGAGTCTAAATCTGGAATGTTCTTTTCGTAGATGGCACTGACATGCATATTCTCCTATGTTGGACGGCATAATTGATTTGAATATATTGGATAATATATATGCAGTCGAGAGTGACCTTGAGTACATGGGATATAGTATGCATTAGTTGTAGTTGAGAATTGATATGTTATAAAATTTGGGATAGCTCTATTTGAAGGAACCTCTTTTAAATTAAAAAAAATTGTGTGATTCTTAAAGTGAACTAATGATATGGTCCAAACCTTGTAATGCTGACCGCAACTAAGGAGCACTTGGTAGAGGGCATACACTGGAAAGTTAGGAGGAGACCATTACTTCAATCTAATGTGAATTCTAGGGATTTCGATGGCATGTCTAGGGAATTGAGACCCTTGGTAAAATGTTGTAGTATCTCTTTGTTCTAGTTGTCATTTTCATAGCTTTTGAGAAGTAGTCTCTGCTGATACAATGAGCTTTTACTATTCTCTTGCATTATAACCGCTTGTTTTGACAGTTTTAACTGGTTAGACTTTATATACAAAAAAAATGACATGACTACCCTGAGAAAAGTAATCAGTTTGTATAGTTTTATTATCATTATGTTATGTTTGATAAAATATATATTTTAGGAAGAAGAGAAACCCATTATGAGTTGTATATGAGGATTTCCTTTTTAAAAAGGGAGAGATTTGAGTACTTGAATCTATCATTTGGATTTAGCCTAAGTGGGAGAGTCTTATTATTGGAACGATCTATCAGATATATGTGGATATGGTTTAGAGTTATGATACACTTACGAACTTGTGATAACTTAGCACGGTTGACTTGAGGTCATCTTGGGCTTGGATTAGTCGATGTTGTGTTTTCTTACACTTGCTTGCCATGAAAGATGTCGAATCTCTATTTCGATTGAGCCTAGCATAGAGGATTCACTTGGTATGCCACTAGGCAAAGCTACCTTGTCAATAAAGATTCTAGGCATGATAAGTAGGGTTATGTGTTTATATAACCATAAATCAGGGTACCACAGTAGAGTAATCAACTATTGAATTAGTTTTTATAATTAATTAATTTTCAAATGTATTTTCAGGAGACTTATCGTGTGTAACGCTTATTAAGGAGATAGACTTGGATACTAATATATTTGTTAGAAACTTAGTATACTCTTGTTCTCTATTATAGAATAACTTTGTGGAGTCAAGGGGACTAAAAGGAAAGGAGAAGAAAACTACAAGGTTCTGGATTAAGAGGTCACTAGAACATATATCATTTTGAGGTGCTTAGGTTATGTTCGTTGAGAAGAACAACAGATTTATGCACATGATTTTTCGATATTAGACAAATGAAGTAGAGTGCCATGAAAAGAAAGGACTTTTGTCATACTCGGTTGATCCACTTATAGGGTGTTACCTCATATTCTAAGATAAGACTTGTGACCTGGACATAATGAGTAGAAAATAGTGTTTGATATTTTGAATACATGCTCCTAAACTTGTTATGGTTAGTAACTGTGATGGACTGGATAAACTAGGTATACAAGATGTTCTTTAGCATTCTTTTTACTCATTAATGACACAATGAATATTGTCATAGTGGATAAGGCCATGTGCGGTAATTGAGGAGGGTTCTATTGGTATGGAGCTAATATCGATTAATATTGGGGTTATAGTTGTAAATTTTACTTCTTATATTATGATATTTTGGGCCTTGTGATTTCTAATAAAAGGGGTATAGATCGATGATATTATGCTTGCTAAGGCTATATCATATGTGATATCATAATTGTCTTGATTTGTGAAAGCAAAGTTTATCAGTGTGAGAGTCCTGACCTTAGTCATCAGCACTTAGAGGTGGAACCTATTTGATAGTGGATAACTATAGAGTACTATAGCTAAAGAGTTGAATGTGAGTACACATGTGGTTGTTGACTTAAGGAGATTTATACTTAAAAAGATGCAATACGGAAAGAGAGCCAATAATAACCGATGGTGATGTATAGTGTTACAAATATTTTTCCATATGGTTGAACTAGCGATATATTAAGTGTGGTTGTCTGAGATGGGAGGAGCTATCGCAATCCAGATAATCGCCAAGAGAAAATGAAAATAGATCAATTTAGACTTCATGGTTCTTCTACCATGTTTATTGAGGAAGTTGTAATTCTAGCATCGATTGATCATTGAGATCATGTACCTGATTCAGTCTGGATTGCTTATACAACATATTGGCCCAGGCGGCAATATGTACAAAAGATAATGCAATTATAAGAGATACCCCATACTGTTATGTGTGAGAAGATAAACAATACATAAAAAATATTTGTGGATGTGTTCCACTGCATGACCGGAACCGTGGTGTTGGACTGTGTTTCAGTGCAATGGAGGAATAAGAGATTATGAGTACCCAATACTAATACTAACAGAATATGTATTACTTAGTTTTATGTGGATACCCGTATCGTGATCCATCTGGCTGGTTAAATAGATGAATCACAACTATTAGGTCCCAATGTGGTTTAGCATGCCTTGTTGAAGGTGACATTTAATGCTGGGACGACTTCGGAGAGCATAGACCAGCAATAGAAGAGATTTTTATTTTGATCTCATGAAATAAAAGCAAGTAAAAAAAAAGGTTTTCCCTCATGAAAGGAGTTATGAGGTTCGGTTGAAAAGGTTAGCTAAGTCAAGATATATTGGTGTGTATGAGATTTAAATCAGATTGGATTGACGACATACAAATTTTTATTTTTGTTCACCTTCGGGATTTTTGCTATACAACCTATGCTTTCTATGTTTATGATTAGACTATAAGCTCATGACAAGAGTCATATAATTCAATTCGAGGGAGTGGAATTAAAAAAAAAAATTAACTTATGATCAAGGTCTAAGTTGAGGTCGGATTCCAAAATCAATTGTATATCCGGGCTCGGGGGAGAATGGGTAAACATGTTTTGATCCGAACCTTGAGTTTATACCAAGCGGGCCCGGGGTCGATTTTTGCATTTTGATAAGAAAACATAGAAAAATCATAGTTTTTCATTAAAGTTAATTCTTTTAAGCAATAGTTGATGCTATTTAACCAATTGTGATTAGATTCGATCGGGTTAGAGGCAAATTCTAAAGGAAAAGTTGTGCTAGAGCAGTGATTTGCTTGTGAAATTGAGGTAAGTGCTTAGTTTAACCTTGACTTGAGGGAATAGGAATCCCCAACTTGATTGCTATGTGAAATTACATCTGTGTGGTGTATAGGTGAGGTGACAAGTATCTATGAACCACCAAATTATTTGCCTAACCTGATCCCTTCCCCGTTTCCAATTATTTGCTTCCTGGCTTAATTGTTCTGTGATCATTGATGTTTACATATCTATTTTGATTCATTAACTTACTGTTAAGTATTGTTTCAAGTATTTTAGAAGTGTTTGGCTGTTCCCTGAGTTTTGTTATGATAGATAAAGATTGAGCTGGTTGTCAGTGTTACATTATACATTTCGGTTAGTTTCGTTGTGTAGTTTTAATTGGTGAAATTTCTAACTAGTACATTTTTCTGTTTATGATAATTGAGATTTAAGTATTGTGAAAAGTTTGGAATCTGATTTATGAAACTTTGTCTGGTGGGGGCGGGTTGCACGCCACAACAAGGAGTAATAAGGGTGGATAGGTGGGATCGGGTTGCACGCTGCAACAAGAGAAATAATGGTGATATATATATATAGGGAGGAGCAATAAGGGTGGACAGGTGGGATCGGGTTGCACGCCGCAACAAGGAACGATAAGGGAGAATATTCATGTTTTTACTGTTTATAAATTAAAGGCTAGAACACTAATTGTTTTATTGTCATTATTTCATATTCTGCTCTTACTGTTATTTAAAGTGAAACTTGTTCTGTTTACAATTGTTGAGACATAAATATTGTGAAAGGCTTTGACTTAAATTGTGAAATTCCTTTTTATAAATAAAGAGATGTGATTGTCTGGTGGGAGCGGGTTGCACACCACAACAAGGAGTGATAAGGGTGGATAGGTGGGATCGGGTTGCACGCCGCAACATGAGCAATAAGGGTGATATATGTAGGGAGGATCAATAAGGGTGGACAGGTGGGAGCGGGTTGCACACCGCAACAAGGAGAAATAAGGGATGACACTTATGTTTTACTGATTTTTAAAACTCAAAGATTTGAAAACTTACTGTTTTACTTTACTATTTTTCATATTTGCACTTACGGTTATTTTACAGAGAAATTTGGAAATTTGGAAACTTATGTGAGAATTTGGTTATAGCTGAGACCTGAAAAAGTCAGCCGAGTTATTTTATTTATTGTTACAGTTTATTGTTTTTTCTTAGTTTAGAATTTCTTTCTTACTTTATTATATATTGTCACAGGTTATGTTATGATTTCCCCGCCGTAGCCTTGTCATTACTTCGTCGAGGTTAGGCTCGACACTTACTCAGTACATGGGGTCGGTTGTACTGATACTACACTCTGCACTTCTTGTGCAGATCCAGGTACCAGTCAGAGTTAGGTGAAAGTAGTAGCGGACATTATTCGCACGGAGACACGAGGTAGATCTGCTGGTGTCCGTAGATTCATGGAGTCTTCCCTTTATTATTTAGATATTGTTTTATTTCATTCAAAACAGAAATACATTTCTTTCAGCCTAATTATTTGTAGTATTCTTTAGTAGTTCGTGAATTGTGACACCAGACCCTGGGCAGTTATACACTTAGTATTAGTTTGTGGTTCGTTTCATTATATCGAATATTATTCCTGATTGCATTTATTGGAAGGTATCAGATTTCCTTCTTATTTTACATTGTTCTTTAGTGTTTAAGTAAACTTATATAAGAAAATGGTTAATTAAAGTTCTAGCATTGGCTTGCCTAGCATGTGTGGTGTTAGACGCCATGACGATCCCGAAGGTTGGGAATTTGGGTCGTGACAAGATGGTGGCCCAGTACAAAATCGATGCTGAGGCTGCTCAGGAACGCCTAAAGGCCATAGTCGATCATGCAAAGTGGCAGTCCCGGAGGGAGGCTCTCGAAGAGGTTCATGCCTGGGGATTCGATTTATCGACCGAGCTTGACAATGTTAAGAGGCTTGAGGTCGAGGCCAAGAAGTTGGAGTACCCTGAGGATGAGGAAGATTTCGAGGTTTCGGGTGGATCCGAGGACGGGGAAGATTCTATCGCCCGGTAGTGAGGCGGGCTCCCGTGAGGATTAGGCTTCTTAGGTGCCTTGTAATTTTTTGCTTTTGTACCTTTGTGTTTTGTTGAGGCCATTTGGCCTTTGTAAAAATTTGCATATATATATATATATATATATAAGGCCTTTTCCCTTCGGCAATTTTCAAGATTGATTCTTTTCGATTTTTTTATTTATGATTACAAAGACCTTAGATGCCTTAGCATGTAATAATTAGGTCTTAGTCTGAGGTTCAAACATTGTTCATTTTCGAGACTATTTTGCTTAAGGCTCATGAGAGGGCTCGGTATGACCGGAAGCTTTCCCTAAATGTTGAAAGGCCTTATGTTTGGTTACGAATCTCGAACGTCTCCTAACCATTATAGGACGACTGTAGCCTTTTAAGTTCGAGTATTGCCCGATGGGCTCGTTACCTTGAGTTATCTAGGCTTTCCCAAGATAACACTCCCAGAATAGGGATGGCTGTAGTCTTTAAAGTTTGGGTATTGCCCAATGGGCTCGTTACCCTGAGTTATCCGGGCTTGCCCAAGATAACAGTCCCCGAATAGGGATGGCCCTTTAAAGTTCGGGCACTGCCTACTAGGTCTTGTGCCCCCGAGCTTCAATAGACCAGACTGTTCGAGCTTGTCTTTGGACGACCGTCCCCGAGTGAGAGTGATCCTTTGAAATCGGATAGAGGTGGCCCTTGGGCTTGATATCTTTAGGGGACCGGATGTAGAAAATTTTTAAGAGACAAATATTTATCCGCAAGGTAGAAACTTTCTTTCATTTCTGTGCGTAATATACAAGGTTGCAAATGTGTACATGTTTTGTGTCAGAGCTTGGGTAGTCTATGTAGGCACGGTTCATTGGAACGTTTGTCCCTTACGATAAATCCTATCCACCGAGCCTAGCTAGTTCGAGCATAAAGTTTCTCTCCTTGCCAAAATCATTATCCGAGGGGGATGGCCCCCAGTATCGGAGAGAGGCCTCAGATACTATTGATATGGTACTTAAATATGGTCTTCAATTCTAAGTTAGCACGATCAAATGCTGCCTCGTTAAAAACCTTTCCGAAAAACCCATTTGGGACAAAACCCGTCTAAGAAAAAAGAGTGCAACATGTGCTTTCAGGCCTTATAGTTGTATCGTCCCTTGATCGTTATCTGCAAGTGTTAGTCTAATACGTAAACAAAACAAATAAGTGGCATTGTACCTCAATAGTAGTATTGTTTTAAGTGGGCTCTCACCGTTCATTGCTTTGAGTTTGTATGATCCTTTTGCCGGTGATCTCAATAATTCGATATGGACCTTCCCAATTTGGCCCCAGCTTTCCCTCGTTCGGGTTCCGGGTGGTCAACGTCACCTTCCTTAAAACCATGTCCCCGATACCGAAGTGTCGAAGGTTGGCCCTTCGATTGTAATACCTTTCAATTTGTTGCTTTTGGGAGGCCATCTGGACGAGGGCGACCTCGCTCCTTTCATCTAGTAGTTCCAGGCTCATATTCATAGCCTCATCGTTTGAATCTTTGGTCACATATCGGAACCTGAGACTCGGTTCTCCTACTTCAACCGGTATAGAGCTTTGGTGCCATAAACCAACGAGAATGGGGTGGCCTTGGTACTGGACGTTGAGGTCGTACGGTATGGCCATAAGACTTTGGGCAAGATTTCTTTCCATTTTCCTTTGGCGTCGGTCAATCTCTTTTTGAGGTTTTGGAGTATGATTTTGTTGGTGGACTCCTCTTGACCATTCCCATTAGGGTGGTATGGTATTGACAAGATCAATTTGATCTTATGGTCTTCGGGAAAATTGCTTACTTTGCTATTGATGAACTATTTTCCATTGTCGCACACAATCTCAGATGACATTTCGAACCGGCATATTATGTGGTCCCAAATGAAATCTATGACTTCCTTTTCCCTGAATTTCTCATACACCTGGGCTTCCACCCAATTAGAAAAATAGTCAGTCATACGTTATATAAATTGAGCCTTACCGGGTGCCCATGGAAGGGGGCCGACGATGTCCATCCCCCATTTCATGAATGACGAGGGTGACAAGACCGAATGCAGAAACTCCACGGGATGATGAATCATCAGATCATGCCTTTGACACTCGTCACATTTTCGTACGAACTCCTTCGCGTCCTTTTCCATGTCGGTCAAGTAGTATCCGACTCTGATTATTTTCCAAACTAATGACTCAGCGCCCGAATGATTTTCGCATGTGCCTTTGTGGACCTCTCTCAGAACATACTCGGTATATCCCGGTCCTAGACATATTGTGAGTGCACCATCAAATGTTATTCTATACATGGTACCATCTTCGGACAAGCTGAATCGGGCCGCCTTCGCACGTAAAGCCCTTGATTCTTTAGGATTCGAGGGCAGTTTTCTGGTCTTCAGATACACTATCTATTTGTATCTCCAGTCCCCGAGTTAGGCTAGTTGAGTTTATCTCGGCGTGTACTTCTTCCACTACCAATCTCAAGAGTTGTATGACCGCCCCCAAGTTGAACTCATCATCATCGACTGCCGATCCCAAGTTAGCAAGGGCGTCGACCTCACTGTTTTGATCCCGAGGTACATGTTGTAGAGTCCATTACTTGAACCGATGTAACGTTACTTGCAACTTATCCAGGTATCTTTGCATCCGCTCCTCTCTGACCTCGAATATCTCATTAACTTGGTTCACCACAAGGAGGGAGTCTCACTTAGCCTTGATCACCTATGCCTCCAAGCTTTTGGCCAGTTCGAGACCTGCAATCATGGCCTCATATTCGACCTCGTTGTTAGTCAATTTTACAGTCCTAATAGATTGTCTAACTACATTTCCTGTTGGTGGCTTCAATACAATGCCAAGTCTGGATCCTTTTGCATTCCAGGCACCATCCGTAAAGAGGGTCCAAATTCCCGAAGAAGTCCCCGAGTTCAACAATAACTCTCTTTCGACCTCGGGTATTAAGGTCGGCGCAAAGTTGGCCACAAAATCTTCCAAAATTTGAGATTTAATGGAAATCTGGGGCCGATATTCAATGTCTTACCCTCTGATCTCTACAGCCCATTGACCAATCGTCTTGAGAGCTCGTGTTTATGCATTACATTCCTCAATGAATAAGTAGTTACAACACATATGGGGTGACATTGGAAGTACAGTTTTAGCTTCCTAGAGGCGCTTAGCAAAGCGAGCGCCAATTTTTCTAGGTGAGGGTATCTAATTTCGGCCTTGCCTGGAGTGTTGCTAACATAATAGATTGGAAATTGCGTACTTTCCTCTTCCTGGACCAGGACTCCACTTATTGCTATCTCGGATACTGCTAAGTACAAGTATAGCCACTCGTCTGTCTTCAAAGTATGAAGCAGATATGGGCTTGAGAGATACCGCTTGAGTTCCTTCAAGGCTCGTTGGAAATTCGGGGTCCACGAGAAGTTATTCTTTTTCTTCAGTAGTGAGAAGAACCAGTGGCTCTTGTTAGAGGACCTCGAGATGAATCACCCCAGGGTGGCTATGCGTCCGGTTAACATTTGAACAACCTTGACGTTGTCCACAACAATGATATTTTCGATGGCCTTGATCTTATAGGGACTAATCTCTAATCCTTGGTTGGACACCATGAATCCGAGGAACTTCCCAGATCCGACTCCGAATGCATATTTTTCCGGGTTCAACTTCATATTGTACTTCTTCAATATGCTGAAGGTTCCCTGCAAATGTTACAAATGGTCCTCTGCTCGCAGGGACTTAACCAATATATCGTCAATGTAAACCTCCATTGATTTTCCTATTTATTCTTCGAACGTCCGATTTACTAGGCGTGGTAAGTGGCACCAGCTTTTTAGTCCTAATGGCATCACGTTATAGCAGTAAGTGCCATACTTAGTGATGAAGGAAGTCTTTTCCTGATCGCTCGGGTCTATCCGAATTTGGTTGTACCCTGAATAACAGTCGATAAAACTGAGGATCTCGTGGCCGGCCGTTGCATAGATCATGTGATCGATGTTAGGAAGAGGGAATGAGCACTTGGACACGCCTTATTCAAGTCATACACATTCTTAATTTGTTTCTCTTTTGAGGGACTACTACTACGTTTGCTAACCAATCCGGGTATTTAACCTCCCGGATGGATCCTATTTTAAGGAGTTTAGATGCCTTATCCTTGATGAACGCATGCTTAACTTCGGAATGGGGCCTCCTTTACTGCTTGATCGGGTGGATCATTTAGTAAAGGCTCAGCTTGTGAGTGGTTATTTTCGGGGGGATCCCTGCTATGTCTTTGTGGGACCATGCAAAACAATCTATGTCAGCTATAAGGAATTGAATGATATTTTTCATGAGCTGGGGATTCAACCTCGTGCACAGGTATACCTTTCGATCGGGCAAGTGCTCGATCAATACCACTTAATCCAGTTCCTTGACTATCGATTTGGTAGCGTTGGAATCATCGGGGGCTATTAAAGACATGGGAACTCTGTAGTCGTCGTCTTCATCCGTCCCTGCTTCTCCGGTTGTTTCAGGGCCAGCGTTGGTATTTTCTATTTGGTTTCTTCCTTGGCGACAAAAACCAAACCTTTTGTCGTTGTGAGGCGAATACCGGGATCACCTCATCGACTGCGAACATTTCCTTTGCGGCTGGTTGTTCTCCGTAGATTGTTTTAATCCCTCCCAATGTTAGGAATTTCAACACCTGGTGCAGAGTCGAGGGTAGTGTCCTCATGTTGTGGATCCATGTCCTTCCTAACAGAGCATTGTATCTCATATCTCCTTTGATTACATAGAACTTGGCTTCCTGAATGGTTCCGACAATGTTCACTGGTAATTTTGTCTCCCCTTTAGTGGTCTCACATGCAATGTTAAATCCGTTTAGAACTCGGACTGCATGCACAATCTGATCTTGTAGACCGAGCTATTCCATGACCCTCGATCTTATGATATTGGCCGAGCTACCTGGATCAATCAATACACGCTTAACTCTAGGTTTATTTATGAGTACAAATATTACCTGTGCAATATTGTGGGGCTGCATGATGCCTCCTGCATCATTGTCGTTGAAATACAAGGTCCCTTCTGGTACGTAGTCTCGAGTCCATTTTTCTCTCGTGATGGATACTTTGGTGCAATTTAGCATCGGCCCAATGGGGAACGTCAACCCCACCAATAATCATGTTAATGAAGTGCCGAGGTTCCTTCTGCTCGATGTTTATTAAAATCTCTAATCCTGAAATGGTTCTTGGCTCGATCGCTCAGGAAATCTCGGAGATGTCCATCATTGAATAGCTGGGCTACTTCCTCTCTTAATTTTCCGCAATCCTCTGTTCTATGGACATGAGTCCCATGATATTTCCACATTAGGTTAGGATCCCTTTGGGTCGGACTGTAGAAGTCGAGGCCATTTGGTACCTTTGATGCGTCAGATGGAAGATACAATGGCGGCGACATCGATGTTAAAATTATACTCTGATAACCTTGGTGCTTCCTTAGGCCCGATGTGCCCGTCGAAATCATTTTTTCTCATGAGTCCCCGGTTATTTTGACCTCGGTCACCCCTTATTTCACTTCTCGTAGGGTTTTGCCTAGACCCACTACTTCTTTGGTCTCCATTGTATGGCTGATACTAATCCCTGTTTGAACTTGGTTTATGATCAACGTCTCTCTTGACTCTGTCGACGGCTCTGACGGGATAAACGGGCCCGTAAGGGTCCCCAAGCTGATCATCTTCGACCCTAATTTTTGGTTGATATCGGTTATGTACGTCAGCTCAGGTAACAATCGAATATTCTACCAGGTTTTGTTCAACTAATGTGAAGCCAACGAGCTTCAAACATTGAGTCCTTAGGTGAAGGCCTGAATGGACCAATCAGCCGCGACTGGAAGCAGGTCCATCCGTTCCATTTGAATCAGGGACACGAATTCTCTTAACGTCTCATTGTCCCTTTGTTTTAATTTGAAAAGGTCTGACTTCCTGGTCTCGACCTTGATAGCGTCGGCGTGTGCTTTTATGAAGGAATCTGCAAGCATAGCAAATGAGTCAATAAAATTAGGAGGTAAGTTGTGATACCATATCATAGCTTTGACAGAGTTTTCCCGAACTTTTTCTGCAGGACAAACTCGATTTCATCATCCTCCAAGTCGTTACATTTGATGACGCACGTGTAGGAGGTCACATGCTCATTTGGATCGGTTGTTCAGTTGTACTTAGGAGTCACGGGCATGCGAATCTTCTTAGGGATCGACTTCGGATCTGTGCTCGGAGGAAAAGGTTTTTGAACGAACTTCGTGGAATCCAGGCCTTTTAATATCGGCGGAACTCTTGGGATTTGGTCGACCATGGAATTGTAGGTTTCCATCTTTTTTTCATTGGGTTCGATTTTCTTCTCTCCCGATTCTACCCATTTTGTCAGCTCCTCTATCATCTTTATGATCTAGGGGTTGATCCCCAATTCATTTTCATTCGACCTCTCTATGAAGGTTCATTTCTGCGGGTGAGTTTTCGGGATGGCTCAGGCTCAATTCTGCTCGGCGTGCGGCTTTGGTTCTGCAACTAGGCTATCGCTACCTGTTGAGCATGTAACAATTCAAAGATCACCCGCAAGTTGACCCCATCTCCTTCCCGTCACGAGCATTTGGGGATAGCGAACGGACTCCCCTGCGAACGTTCTTCTCAAGTTCGGTGAACAGATTCGTGTCGATGACCACATGTGAGCTGGCGTCGATCGGATCCGTGACCGGAATTCCGTTGGGATCGGTGAGGGGAACCTCGTTACCAGGCGCTATATTATTTTTCTCACCATGGTGGCCAGACTCAGCATCCGTGTTTAGAGGAGCAGATTGGGAGTTCGACATTTTAAACGGAGACCTGAAATCAGAGACACTTCAAAGAACAAGTGTAAAGTAGGATGTGTTATGGAAATTAGTATCAAATTGTCACTATTATCCTTAGACCTACGGTGGACGTCAAACTGTTTACCCTAAAAATCGGATAACAATTGAATTTGTAAGTGATTTTAAGGATACGTGGATTAATTTGATACAAAGCGATAAATTAAGTCAAATTGAACAAACAAAGATAAAAAGCCTTAATGAAATACTCACCTTCTATCCAGGCTCTCTATAGTAAGTGAACAAGAGAGAGAGAGGGAGAGAGCTAATAACTGAGAAAATAATAATATATTGCCTTGGAATGCGTGTTACAATGTCCCTAATGAATTATCAGACCCCCCTTTATATAATAAGGGTATCCTACTCTAAGTATTACTCTATAAAAGGTAAAAAAATCTTCTGTTTAATTGATTTCCAGTTCTATGTCGATACGTGCCGAGATCTCCGCCGCAATATCAGACCGGTCACGGATATTACGGCCTTCTGTTGGCCGTGCTGGATTGCTCGTCAATGTTCTTCGAAGTCGTTCAAAGCTAGGCCCGATTCCGAACCGTGACTCCAAAATTCTCGAGGTCGGACATCATGCCTCCGAATTTTGACTTGATGAGACTGACCCCTCGGTCCCCTGTCATCATATCTTGAGCTTGGCTTATTTTGTCGGAAAGCAAAACGTACCATGAGCCTGATTTTACCGGTATACAACTATAATAGTAGAGCCACATGACTATTAATTGCTATATTAAAATAATTATACTTTTACTCATTATACCAGTAAAGTCATATATTTTTTTATCACATTAAAGTAACTAAATTGTGTCTAATATAACAGTAAATCACAAACTGTTAGTACTCACTATAACAATATAGCTATGCTAATAGGCATGCTTTTGTCGTTGTAGTAGATAAAGTTTAATAACTCTCTATTGTTATAGTAGTTAAGGTTTTAAAATTAATCCTAAATAGTTGGAAGTAAATTTACATCCTTGATCCGTTATTGTTTTTGAGGCGACAACAACAACAATCTGGTAAAATTTCACAAATAGAGTTTAGGAAGAATAGAGTGTACGCATATCCCTATTTCAGAGATGTAGAAAGGTTATTTCTTAAAGACATTCAGCCCATAGACGAAAATGAACCATAGATCAAAATCATTTACAAAAAGTGGACGTCATTTGTCACGTTTCTACTGTTCGCAACGTATGGCAAAACTATGAAAGGAACAGTTCAATTGCATCTTTAAGGTTGTCTCATGACTTTTTTTTTTTTTAAAACTTGTCATCAAATTTTTTCCTTTATAGAAATTAATTAGAACCTTCCTCCTGAAGAAATTACAAAAGTATAGAATCTGAATGAAAGAGGTTTTTATTTTATTTTATTAGGAAATTGGTGGAGAAGCTCATTTATAAGGCTTTTGATGCACCACTGTATTGTGTTTTGAGACAACTAGCTGAAGATGTAGAATTTATTTCTTCTTGTTTTTGTTAAACCCCTGCCAGAAGATGTGTGTAATATGTAGGGGTGTAAATGGTTCGGTTCGATCGGTTATTTTGTAAAATTTGTACCACTCTACAATTTTTCATTTTTTTTATTATGTATAACGAAAATTGGAATTTTCGAAACCGTCCTAACCATATCGGTTTCTTTTCGGTATCGGTACGGTTCGATTGATTTCCGATATTTTTTAAAAAATGTCATGTAAAAGTTACTAGTAGAAGTAGAATACAATAACATACGTACTTTTATAAGACTTAGCAAAACTTTCTTGACATTTTTATATTTGAAAGGGTGATGAATTAAGAAAATATGAAAGATGGCTAGAATATAGATTCATCAACTATTCTACAACGGTGTAAAATAAGCTAAGAAAATTAATACAAAAAAAAAATATAAATCACACGAGTGGAAAAATATTAACCAAGTTGGGAATGAGACTCAAGAATAAAGTCTATAGAAGATTGAATATTCAAAAACATAAATCTAAATCATACGAAAGGAAACATAATCGATACATTGTAGTTTTCTACTTATAATCGCTACAATCCCTCGTGTCTTAGCTTGCTAGTGAATATATTGGAAATAATTTAGTTTCAATAGGAATAGCATAATAGGTTTGGGAATTAGAATTTTGAGTTTAATTACTTGTTGGCTTGTAAATGTTTTCATAATTCTAAGACCAAGGAAAAATTTAGTGTTTATTAGTTTTTAAATTAATATATAAATATATTTTTCACATCTAAATTTATTCGAGACGGTTCGATATTTTTTTTTGATTTTTTTTTCATAAAATAAAAAAACCTTTCTTAATTATCGGTACGGTTATAGATTATATAAAAAACTTACAGTTTTATTAAAAGAAATCTAAAAACCGGTTCAGTGCGGTCCGATCGATTTAATTGGTTTTTAAATATCCATTGACACTCCTAGTAGTATGCTAGCTGGTGTGAGTAACCTGGGGTCGTTTGGTAGGATGTATTAGAGAAAATAATATATGTACTAACTTTAATATTATTAATTCATTATTTGATAATATTTTTTAATCTATGTATAATTAATATATGTATTAGTTATATACCATATTTAGGGCTATTTTATACGTTGCAAATTATGACATTTATCATAGCTTTTAATACACGAATAAGCATATATAAGATAAAATTGTCCTTTCAAAATCTTTTCTAAATCCTTTCCAGGGTGTAGACTGTTCATTTTCTTGGTTTTCATTCTCTAGATTTATATATTATGGATCACTTCATTTAATTTATCAAGATGATAATTGCAGATAGTTTAAGTGGATATCGATTTTTTATTGTTTTTTCTATTTAAGAATGAATGACTAAAGCTTTGCAAAGAAAGGATATAAAGTTAAAGAAGGTGGAGGATATTTTTATAAAAAAAATATTTAAAAAATAATAATTATACAATGCATATTATTTTTAATATATATTAATATTAAACAGACGATAATGAATAATCTCAGTATAATTAATTCTATTATTACGAATCTCAACATTATTAATACATCCCATTTAATACTATTATTATACGTCAAGCGACTCTGTAATAGTTACGAACTCCTTTAGTATTAACGCAATCTCCCTTTTCCTAAAAAAAAAATAAAATAAATTAAAAAACATAAAAAAATAAAATAAAAAGAGGAAATGAAAAAAGACATGATGGGAATCAAACATGAAGGTGTAACGTAGCTGTTTTACCGCAGAGATACACTCAATTCTCATAGAGTGCGGGACGCGGGTTCAGACGAACTAGTAACTTTTGTTCAAACTATATATTTATCTTAAGAAATTTATTGAATATGTACAACTTATTAATTTAGAATCTAGTAACTTAAAAAGATTATAATTCCAAACCCATAATGTTCAAATCACGGCTCCGCCTCTGCTAACACTTACTAAACAAGTGGATCAAATAAGATAGATACTCATATTTAGTAAACGGGCATTTGGACATAAGAATTGTAAAATTCCAAAATAGGGGGAAATTTTTTTTAAAGTGAAAATGATATTAGAGTTGTGTTTGGACATGAATATAATTTTGAGTTATTTTTAAAATTTTGTGAGTGATTTGCGTGAAAATT
Source organism: Nicotiana paniculata (assembly GCA_005239505.1). Taxonomy (NCBI): domain Eukaryota; kingdom Viridiplantae; phylum Streptophyta; class Magnoliopsida; order Solanales; family Solanaceae; genus Nicotiana; species Nicotiana paniculata. The sequence goes on from MDKI01242752.1 coordinate 28,916, forward strand.
TTGAAAAACGGCTTTTTGAAGATTTCCAAATTTTCGAAAATTTTCAAAATGCATCTTCAAGTATAAATTGAAAATTATATGAACAAATACTGATTGAAATAAATAAATAAAAATGTACGCTAAATGGTACATCTAGAAAATCATGACAGACCCTCATCATATGCAAAAGGAAAAGGCATATTTAAATATTTTAAATATGCTTTCTGTTAAACTTCTGATCTAAAATCACCCTCCATTAAAAATAGCCTGATTTTTGTACTCGATCTATAGCAGAACTCCAATGTAGAGTAATTTTAAATTATAATTAAAAGTTGAAGGATAAATTTGGGGTTTAGTTTTCAAAGAATTTGGACACGTGTAGTCCAGTTATTGTATGTTGGAGGTCTGTTAATTTGGCGTAACAATAAAAAATATGAATGAACCAAAAGCATAGCATAAATTACACAATTTCAAATTTATAAAGAGATAAATTTGAACCTTTTGGCTTTTATTTTAGTGAATCTACAACCACGACACAATCAAAAGGAGATGAAACCTTGGGAATAAAAGTAGGGGCTATCAACCTTTCAATTTCTTAAATTCAAATTTAATTGATAGCATATATTTTATAGATAACTTAAAAAAATACAAAGAAAGAAAAAAGCTACAAGTTGTTAAACGAGCATGAAACTAGTGTACAAAGTTAAAAGAATGTATAAATGCTGTAATTGAATCCTTAGCCATTAAGGCTAAGCTTTGGGAGTTGGAGGAGAGAACATGCATATTCCTTTTTCTGTTTTTTTTTTTGGCCCCTTTATATTCTTTTCTTTAACTTTTTCTTTTTTGGGGGGATATAAAAATTAGTGAAGAATCATAAAAAAAATTAAGAAAAAGTCAACCTTTTGAAGAGGAAGATCCGACTATGAAAGAGGAGCAAAATTAAAAGGGATGGTATTGTGAGTAGGAAAGGTTGAAAGGCGCTGACACGTACTTTTAGATTTCTTTTACATCACTTGTATGCTAGACACGTCCGCATCCCATTTTATTACTTCTTCGGTCGCAATTTATACGACAATGTTTTTTTCCTTTCACCTTTACCTAATTTATATTTATTGATTTGACTAATTCGCAATCTCGCATAAGCTCGTCCTCGTCGACCAGGACGATATTTTAACTTTAGAACGTCTACAACATTAAGCTCTCTATTTATTCTATTCACTTTTTAATGATTTGTAAAAATAATATTTATTACGCTATTTAAAATTTGGAAAAAATATGATATAATTCTTTTTCTATCAACTCACTATTTAAGTCTTCTGTAAATTACTTTTTTCTAGTGTGATATTGTAATAACCTGGCCGACTGTTTTATGTATTGTGGCCACGTTTCCCTATTTATTGCCTCTTCCATGTTCATTTGTAGTTACGTGACTTGCCGGGTGGTTGAATTGGTTCCGGAAAAGTTTCGGGATGATTTGGGACACTTAGTCTCAAAGGTGGAAGCTTAGGTTGAAAGGGTTGACTGGAGTTTGACTTTGTGTAGACGACCCTAGAATGGAGTTTTGATGGTTCCGATAACTTCGTATGATGATTTTGGACTTAGGCGCATGTTCGGAGTTGATTAGGAGGTCCGTAGGTTGACTTGATGTTTTTTGGCGAAAATTGGAAAGTTGAAGGTTTGGAAGGTTGAAAGGTTTGATCGAGGGTTGACTTTATTAATATCGGGTTCGGATTGTGGTTCTAGGAGTTGGTATAGGTCCGTTGTGTCATCTGAGACTAGCATGCAAAATTTGAGCTCATTCGGAGTTGGTTTGATATGATTCAGCATTAGTTTTAGAAGTTGAATGATCACTGGTTCATTAGGCTTGAATTGAGGTGTGATTCGTAGATTTGATATTGTTTGCTGTGATTTAAGGCCTCGCATGGGTTTTTGTTGTGTGTGGGACTTAATGGTATGATCGGACGGGGTCCCGCAGACCCCAAGTGTGTTTCAGATTGAGTTCGAACAAAAAAGAGACTTAGAAGTTTTGCTGAAGGCTGCTGAAGTCTGGTGCTTCCGCACCTGCGATATTTGGGTCACAGGTGCGGGCCCGCAGGTGCGAAGTTTGGCTTGGTGAACTAATGTGACACCCCATGTTTTTGTACGTGAAAAGTACGCCATAAGTAAATTGATGGAAGCTCGGAAAATGAGATGTTACATCTCGCATTTTCGTACGTTAAAGTTCCGTCGTAAGTTAATCGACGTAAGTTCGGGGATGAGGTTATTTTGAGATTATAAGAATTATGCTATTTCAAACAAGTGATGAGTTTCGTCGAAGTTTGGCAATTTGGTATAAAATACGATCCAAGCTATAATAGCCCGTATTTATGGACTAGTACCCTATAAGGTACCACATTACCATGATAGTAAGGTGTATAAGGTGTGTTAAAATCGAGTAGTATTTTAAGTAATTCGAGATAATTCTTAATTATATGGACAATTGGTTAATTATTTGATTAGTGGGGAACTACCAAGTTAATAAGAAAATTGGTAATTAATTAAGACATTTTGGATAAAATTCTTGAAGCCCAATGTGGCAGCCCAACACGCCTATATAATGACTCTTGAATTATGTGGTAAGGTGGCCTAATTAGAGGCCTTTAGGTAAGGACGAGTCATTCAAGTGGGGCCCACTCAATAAGATAAAAATTCAATCTTCCTAATTTATTAAAGGGATACGGATTAAGAAATTCAACAAAGAGTTTATATGAAATCTTCAACAAGGTAACATGTGGAGCTCCTAACTTTGAGAGATCTTCTAATCTCATTTAAAGTATGATGCTAAGCTTAACAAATATTTGTTTGGTGATGTTAGGCTTACAGATGGAGTTCAAACAATTTGTTTGAAACTTCATGATACGATAAAGCGTGAGATTGGCGATTCTAAGGGATTACGGTGCAATCTTTCTCAAGATTATCATACGGATTTTTCTCACTTTGATCCTCCGTTATATAATTTGTCGCAATTGACGTGTGGTATAGGTATTGTCAAGAGAATCGGCTCAGTATGTTAAGGCTAAACCCTTCCTTCATTTTGGCATGATCTCGTAACTACATGTGTTTGATAACGAGTCATAAAGAGAAGTTCATACTCCCGAATTTATATACATTATCCTAGTCTCATAAGTTACAGTATTCTCCCTTATCGGGAATTTATATTCAATTGAGTATTGTCTTCTTCTAGTCAAGAGAGCAGAGGGTCTATATATATACAATATTATAGTATTTTCACCACCATCGAGCTATAATCGGTGGTCAGGCCCCTATTGGGAAACCTCAGATCAGATGGTAAGTTATATACCGAGCCTACTATGGCCGAGTGCCTATGAGCGAGCCCAGTTGGCCGAGATAAAGAGCCTAGTATGGCCGAGCGCCTATGAGCGAGCCTACTAAGACAACACAGTTATACATTCCGAGCCTTATAAGGCCGGGCAACTATTTTACTTACTATATTGAGAGAGTTGAGTCAGTATCAGCAGGTAAGCATATCTTCAGATTATCTTTGACTCCCAGTTACTTTCAGTTATTATATTATCAGTTCAGTTTTAGATTTCAGTTATTTTATTGCCTTACATACTCGGTACATTATTTCGTACTGATGTCCCTTTTTCTGGGGATGCTGCATTTCATGCCTGCATGTATAGACAATCATCTTGACGAGCCCTCATAGTAGACGAGGTTAGCATTCACGAAGGGATCGGTAAGACTCCACCGCATTTGGAGTGCAACCGAGTCTATGAGTCATTGTGTCAGGATTTTGCTACGGACTTATGAGTAGGCCAGTACCTTGTCCCATTTGACGTCTAATACTCTTAGAGGCTTTGTAGACAGAGGTTCATTTTGTACAGTATGTCAGAGGCTCTGACGACCCATATGTACTTATGTTTCAAGAAAGATGGTTCATTGATACAGTGCTTTCCCACTTATAGTTATACATTACAAGTTGTGGCCATGTTGGCCCAGTTACCAACGCTAGTACGATAAGAAAGATATGTTATGTTGGTACTCGGTTGAGTAAGACACCGGGTAGCCTTCACGGCCCTTCGGTTTGGGTCATGACATACGTCCACGGGTGCGAACAAAAGCATGCCAAATTTGGACAGTTGGCGAGGGATCCCAGGTGCAGTGACTTTTCGCAGAAAGGGACGCGCATATGCGCATTTAGGTCCGCAGAAGCAAGCCTCCTGGGAAGAAATAAGTTGGATCGAGGGTTTTATCTCATTTCTAACCTTTTGAGTTAGAGAGCCCGGCAATTGAATTTTCAAAGACCGGGGTAAGTATTTCTTGCTTGGATTTGTTCATTATTCATGAATTCATCTTTATTTTTATCATTTAATTAATGATTTATATGGGAGAAATTGGGGATTTTTGTGACACTTTCCTAAATCATAAATTGAAGATTTAGAGGTCAATTGGAGGTCAGAATTGGATAATTTGGGTATAGTTGGACAAGTATCTAAATGAGTATCCAAAATTTATAAGTTTGGTCGGGTTCCGAGGTGCGGGCCGGGGGCTGACTTTTTGATTTTCATTAAATATTGAAACTGTATTACCCGAAATTGTTTCCTATAGCTTGTTTTTATGGTATTAAATTATTTTGGCTTGATTCGAGCCGTCCGAAGTTGAATTTGCACGGAAATGGTTTATTAGTTAATTGATTTAGCTTGTTTGAGTTAAGTATTTTGCCTGAATTTGTGTGTGTGTGTGTGGGGGGGGGGGGACCTTAGAGTTTAGGTTGATTGTGTTACTTGGATTATGTGGAAGACGTGTACACTAGGTGACGAGTGTGTACACGGGCGTATATGTGGTATTTTGACATGTTTAATCTTTTAGACTTCTTCCATGCATTTAATTGGAATTGTCTTAACATATTATATCTTTCATTGTTAAATTTGCTCTCACATGATCTATTATAGGCTCTATCCTTTATTGTAAAATTTGTTCTAATATGCATTAGTTGAAGTTGTTATCTCTCTTATTGTCTTGTTACCTTTTTTTACTGTTGAATTATTCTTAGTTGAAGTTGTCGATTGTTAAGATACCCTTCCTCATTGAGTATTCCTCATTCATTTTCTTATTATTGAGGTTCTTGTTCACATTATTGGTTGAGCCGTGGGCTATATGTTGTGGTAACATTGGTATTGTTGATTTTTGGAAAGTGTTATGGCATACGGTCACATGTGGTGTGAGTTGATTATTGTGTTGTGATATTGATACACATGTAGTGGTACAATGATATGGGTTGATAAGCATGCGGCGAGATAAGGTGAAATTGAAACGCGTGTTGCTATTAAGGGAATTATTTTAAGCCTTGCGATGAGATAAGGGGGCTAAAACGCGTGTAACTATTTCGGATAAAATATTTTCCAAGTAAATACAAGGCTCACATGGTGATATAAGTAAGATTGTGATTGTTACATGTGAAATAAAATTGTAAGGTGTGGTATCTCAAGTATGATTCTTGTTGTACATTCTTTGTTAAAAGGCTTGATGGTTGAACAATTTTGTTATTTCTTCATTTGTCTTACTTGTAATTGCCGTATTTGATTACTTGTTGTTCATATCATGTGTTCACTCCTTGTTGCCTTTATTGCCTTAAATACTGTCGCTAATATACATTGTACTGCTTTTTATCATTCATTTCCTCGCTTTCCGTTATTAGTCTATATCATACTTTGCTCTGTTTTTATTGTCCTAGCAGGTGTCTTGACCTGGCCTCGTCACTACTCTACCGAGGTTAGTCTTGATGTTACTGGGTACCATTGTGGTGTACTCATGCTATTCTTCTGCACACTTTTGTGCAGATCCAGGTACATCTGCTCGTGTTGGACGCCAGTGATTGTTAAGTTATTTTTCTGAGACTTCAAGATATACCTACTCGACGCTCGCAGGCTTCAAAGTCACCTTCCTTTATTTTCTTTACTATTATTATTCCTATTATCACACAATGTTGTATTAGAGGTTTTAGTACATTTCTGTAGAGCTTATTACTCAGTTCCACCGGTTTTAGGGAGTTTGTTAGTGATATTCTATTTTGGAGTTATTATGAGCTTTATCTGTTTATTTCATTATCTTAGTTTGTTATTTCTGTTAAACTCTCAATGAATGTTAGACTTACCTAGTCTTAGAGATTACACTACAAGAAATCAACCTTATTGTGGCGATTAAAGTTGCTACAAAATCCCTAGTAGTCACTGCTAAAAGGTATCAGTGGCGACTTTTGTATTACCACAAGCACAACCGTAACTGAAGGTTATTTGTGGCGACATTTCAAGTCGCCACTAAAAGAACATATTTTGTGGCGACAGAGTTGCCAAAAAAGGTTGGAGAAAATGTTACAAAAAATTGTTCCAAACAAGCAAATATTAGATGAGTCGCAACTATATATTCACATTTAGCAGCGACTAGCATCGCCACAAAAATATTTATGTTCAGTGGCAAGATTATGTTTCCACTATAAATGTCTTTTAGTAGCGATTAAAGTCGCCACAAAATATTTAACCATGAAGGACACAATATTTTCTGTAGCAACTAAAGTCGTTGCAAAAGAAATAGACCTACAATGGCAACTTTTATATCGCAACAATTACTAAAGTTTTGACAAAACTATGTCGCCACTAAAACTTATTTTCTCATCAATTATAACGACCAAAATTATATACATTTTCATGCCAGTAGAAACCTAATTCTCTAAAATTTCATATAGAGATATTCATATCAATTGACTATCAATATTAGAGCAACCAATACTGTTTGAAAAAACACCAAAAGAATTTCTCAAGCCGAATATTATAAATATTATCATTACTAAAAAGTTAATTACATTTTATTGTGCATTTTAACTGTACGCATATATATATCCCAAAAAGACAAAATATTAAGTGCCTTGTAACTGCTCCTTGCTCGACACTTTCCTTGAATTATACCACTGTCTAGTGCCTTGTCCCTGCTAGACAAAAGTAATATATGTCTATAAGTACAATATGCAACATCTCTAATTTATATTTCCATCTTATGTCCGCAACTTATTTTTGGCCACAAGTTTCGAAAGTCTATATTTCTTTAGTAACCAGTATGTTACATAAATTATTTCAAGATGATAGGGTAAAATTTTAAAATGCCAACCTCAACAAAGGGAACGACCAAAAAGAAACACACAATAGAACTCCAGGTACAACCCTGTATTCGCCACTGTTGTTGTTGTTATATATAATTTAACATGTTATAACAGATTATTTTCTCAGTTGCTATATTCTCAAGATTATTAGATTATGGTTGTTATAAACAATTACCTGCTATTGCTGGTAAATTTCTTAAGTGAAAAGAAATAAATTGCAAATATTGTTGCATTCAATAATATGCTGAGAAGAAGTATGTCACAACCCAAAATCCTAACTTAGGTCGTGATGGCGCCCAATAGCGGGGTCAGGCAAGCCAACTCTCAATTTACTAAAGGTTTCTTCTTATTAGATTAAACACTTTAAAATATACTCAGTTTTTAAAACTTAAAACATGATTCGACAAGGATAAATAGCCAGTTTTAATAAAAAACAGTCATGAAGAGGCGTGAGCCAATATATGTACAAGCCCGAAATCCATAACAACTATCACGTGTATGCCAGGAACTAGTGTCACAAGTCCTACGGGGATACCAACAGAATATACAAAAGATATAATATACAGTCCCACTGTCTGAAGGAAATAGACGGGAAATAAGCAAAAGAAAACCTCATGGTGCTGCCGGAGATCGCCAGGAGAAAAAGCAGCTCACCGTGAAGTCAGGTCCATCTAATATCAAGTCAAGCTCTGGTCCGACAACCGGATGCATCAGTCTCAGAACCTGTACAATAAGTACAGAAGCATAGCATGTGTACATAAATATATATGTACCCAGCGAGTATCCAGCCTAACCTCGAAGAGGTAGTGACGGGAGGTCGACATGACACTCACTAAGGTCCAACAATATAATTGAACAAAATATAATAGAAATGGTAGGCATGTAAAGGCAGTGAAGCAACAAATATATATATATATATATATATATATATATATATATATAAGGTACTGAAATCCAAGAAAATAGTGGGAATGAATAAAACAATTACCACTTCATTTTCCCCCAAATATCTGTCAAATCAATATCTATGAATTTAGTAACAAATAAATCATGTGCATGCAGGGTAAGGACAACCGGCCGGAGTCAAAAGATAGTCATGTCCGTGCACTGCCGAGGGTCGAACGACTCGAACCATAAATGCACCTTTCCACAAAGTACTCACATCTATGCACTTCGGAGGATCGAACGGCCCGTACCAAAAGTGCATCTCTCAATCCTCTCTATGCACTGCCGAGGATCGAACGACCCGTACCAAAAGTGCATCTATCAATCCGCCGTCGTACGGCGCGTTTCCATAAGAGTGGGGAAAACCACACTCTGCTCGCGGGATGTAAATTGCGAAGTGGTCACATGCATACACATTATTACTTTTTATATTACTTTTCAGTGAACAATTCCTTACAAGTTTCTCAAATTTTCACAACCTCAGGGAAGTAAGCAACATGTAACATTTAATTTGTTAACCATATAGTTCATATCAAGTAAAAACACAAGGTATGATGTGGGCCTAACTACCCGGACATAATAGTAGTAGCCGCTACGTACAGACACTCATCACTTTGTACGTACGTAGCCCCCCACAATTATCACATATAGCATTTAAATCACCAGTTCCCCCTTACAAGGTTAGAAAGGAGACTCACCTCGCGTCGCACCTACTCCCTGGGTCAAGAATGCGCCCGAAAATTCAAACTCGAACCCACGGACTCGAAACTAGCCAAATGTTACACAAATAGGAACTTAAGAAACTTCTTATTTCTATATTGCACGCCGAAACGCTCCTGGGTCATCAGAAAACCATTCCGAACATACGCCCAGGTCCGAAATCATCATACAAAGCTACCGGAACCGAGGAAACTCGATTCCGAGGTTGTTTACCTAAAATTTTGACCGAAGTCAAACATGGCCTCAAAGTCCAACATTAAGGAACCAAGTGTTCCTATACCACTCTAAAAACTTCCGAATCCCAGACCACCAGTCCACGCAAGTCATAAATCATAATAAGCCGCTATGGGAAGTTTCATTTAGGGGAATGGGGTTCGGTAACGCAAAACAACCGGTCGAGTCGTTACATTCTCCACCTCTTAGACAAACGTTCATCTTCGAACGGGTCTAGAATCATATCTGAAGTGCTGAATAAGTGTGGATATCTGCTCCGCATGTCCTCGGACTCCCAGATCGCCTCCTCAACTGGTTGGCCCTTCCACTGGACCTTTACGGTAGAAACTCTCTTGGACCTCAACTGGCGGTCCTGTCTATCAATAATAGCAACTGGATCCTCCTCGTAGCCCAACCTCTCATCCAAATGAATAGTGATGAAATCAATCACGTGAGATATGTCGGCGTGGTACCTCCGGAGCATGGATACATGAAAAACTGGATGAACTCCTGATAAACTAGGAGGCAAGTCTAGCTCATAAGCAACCTCCCCCACTCGCCTCAACACCTCGAAGGGACCTATAAACCTCGGGCTTAGCTTGCCCTTCTTCTCAAACCTCATAATACCCTTCATAGGCGATACTTTCAACATGACCCTATCTCCCTCCATAAATGATAGATCACGCGCCCTCTGATCCGCGTAACTCTTCTGTCTGGACTGTGCTGTGCGGAGCCTCTCCTGAATTAACTTTACTTTCTCCAAAGCATCCCTCACCAGGTCGGTGCCATATAACTTAGCCTCGCCAGGATCAAACCACCCGATAGGAGAACGACATCGCCGATCATACAAAGCCTCAAATGGCGCCATCTCGATGCTGGACCGATAACTATTATTGTAAGAAAACTCGGCCAAAGGCAAGAACTGGTCCCACTGGCCTCCGAAGTCAATCACACATGCCTTGAGCATGTCCTCCAATATCTGAACTGTACGCTCTGACTGACCATCAGTCTGAGGGTGAAATGCTGTGGTGAGGTTTATCTGGGTACCCATCTCACTATGCAATGCTCTCCAGAAGTGCGAGGTGAATTGAGGACCTTGATCTGATATAATGGACACCGGCACACCATGTAACCGTACTATTTCCTGAATGTAGATATGGGCCAACCTCTCAAAGGTATAAGTAGTAGCTACTGGAATGAAATGTGCCGATTTGGTCAATCTATCCACAATGACCCAAACCGCTTCAACCTTCCGCAAGTTCCGAGGAAACCCAACCACGAAGTCCATAGTGATGTGCTCCCATTTCCACTCAGGAATAGGCATCTTCTGAAGTAGGCCTCCTGGCCTCTAGTGCTCATACTTAACCTGCTGATAATTAAGACACCTATCCACATACCACAATGTCCTTCTTCATCCGCCTCCACCAGTAATGCTGCTTCAAATCTCGATACATATTTGTAGCACTAAGATGAACAGAATACCGAGAACTGTGTGCCTCCTCTAGAATCCTTTCCCTCAGGCCATCAACATTAGGAAAACATAAGCGGCCCTAAAGTCTCAGAACACCATCCTCGCCAATAGTAACCTCCTTGGCCCTACCCTGAACCACTGTCTCCCGAAGCTCTGCTAAGCACAGATCATAGAACTATCGAGCCTTAATCTCCCCCAATAACGAAGACTGAGAAACCACATGTGCTAAAACTCGACGAGGCTCTGAAAAGTCTAATATCACCAGGCGATTGGACAAGGACTGAATGTCCAAGGCTAGAGGTCTTTCCTATGCTGCAATATAAGACAAGCTACCCATACTCTCCGCCTTCCTGCTCAAAGCATCTGCTACCCTATTTGCCATGCCCGGATGATAAAGGATGGTGATATCATAATCCTTCAACAACTCAAGCCATCTGCACTGCCTCAAATTAAGATCCTTCTTCTTGAACAAGTGCTGCAAGCTACGGTGGTCTGTATAAACCTCACGACATTCCATACAAGTAGTGCCTCCAAATCTTAAGAGCATGAACAATCACCGCCAACTCCAAATCGTGCATAGGGTAATTCTTCTCATGAACCTTCAGCTGGCGTGAAGCATAAGCAATAACTCTCCCTTCCTGCATCAACACACACCCCAAACCAACGCGTGAAGCATCTCAATACACTGTATACATCCCTGAACTGGAAGGCAATACCAGAACTGGTGCTAAGGTCAATGCTGTCTTGAGCTTATGAAAGCTCGCCTCACACTCGTCAGACCATCGAAACGGGGAATTCTTCTTAGTCAATCTGGTCAATGGAGTTGTAATAGAAGTGAATCCCTCCACAAATCGGCGATAATAGCCTGCTAGGCCCAAAAAGCTCCTGATCTCTGTAGCTGAAGTAGGATGCGACCAACTCTGAACTACCTCGATATTCTGAGGATCAACCTTGATACCCTCTCCTGATACCAAATGCCCCAAAAATTCCACGGAATCCAACCAGAACTCACACTTGGAGAACTTAGCATATAGCTTCTGTTCTTGCAAAGTCTGGGGTACAACTCTCAAATGCTGCCCGTGCTCACCCAAGCTACGTGAGTAAATCAAAATGTCATCAATGAAGACAATGACAAAGGAATCAATATACGACATGAACACCCTATTCATCAAGTCCATGAATGCTGCTGGGGAATTAGTCAAGCCAAAGGACATCACCAGTAACTCATAATGGCCATATCTCGTATGAAAAGTAGTCTTCGAAACATCTGAAGCCCGAATCCTCAACTGATGATACCCCGATCTCAAATCAATCTAAGAAAACACATGAGCACCCTGCAAATGGTCAAACAAATCATCAATGCGCGGCAAAGGATACTTGTTCTTAATGGTAACTTTGTTCAACTCGCGGTAATCAATACACATCCGCATGGACCCATCCTTCTTCTTCACGAATAGAGATTGGAGCACCCCACGGCGATACACCCGATCTGATGAACCCCTTAGCTAACAACTCCTCAAGTTTCTCCTTCAACTCCTTCGGAACCATACAGTACGGAGGAATAGAAATAGGCTGGGTGCATGGAGCTAAATCAATGGAGAAATCAATATACGATCCGGAGGCATGCCTGAAAGGTCTGAAGGAAATACATCAGCAAACTCTCGAACCACTGACACTGAATCAATCATCGGAGACTCGGCGGTGGTGTCCCGCACATAAGCAAGATAGACTAGACAGCCCTTCTCGACCATATGTCGAGCCTTCGGGAATGAAACAACCCGGCTGGCTGCACTAATTGAGGAACCCTTCCACTCCAGCCTAGGCGACTCGGGCATGGCTAAAGTAACTGTCTTGGCATGGAAATCTAGCACGACATGATAAGGAGATAGCCAATCCATGCCTAAAATAATCTCGAAATCAACCATGTCGAGCAATAAGAGATCCGCTCGAGTCTCGAACCCAAAAAATGAAATCACACAAGACCGACAAATCCGGTCTACAACCACAGAATCGCCCACGGGAGTGGAAACATAAATAGGAGAACCCAAGGACTCACGAGGGACATCCAGAAAATGAGAAAATAGGACCGAAACATAGGAATAAATGGACCCTGGATCAAATAACACCGATGCCTCTCTACCACATACTGTAATAATACTTGTGATCACGGTGTCTGAGGCTACTGCATCTGATCTGGCCGGAATGGCATAGAATCTGGCTGGAGTACCGGAAGACTGAGCTCCACCAGAGTGAACAAGAGCTGCCTGACCTCCCCCTGACTGGCTTCTACCTCTAGGACGGCCCTTGCCAGCCTGTCCTCCACCTCTAGGTGGTCGGACTGCTGGTGCCGGACCCATCGGCTGATTACCCTGCTGTACGGCCTTGCCCCGAAACCTGGGGCACTGCCTCCTTATATGACCTGGCTCTCCACATTCGTAACAAATCCCAGGTACCATAGTCTACTGCCCCGAAGAAGATCCCTGAATGGCCGGAGGGCGATGAGAACCCTCTGGCATAGCACTGAAGTAAGGGTCGGAGGACCTCGATGACTGGGATAACCACTGGGTGAACTCTGAGTGGCTGGAGGACGGTAGTAATGCTCTGGCATGGCGCTGAAATGAGGCCTCTCTAGAACACCTCAGGCAGGTGGTGGAGGTGCTGAATATAAAGGCCTGCTGGGCTGACCACTGCTATACTTGCCCCTTGCCCTAGCTGGGGCACCTCTGAAATCTCCAGAAAATCTAGCCCTCTTGTCCTGCTGCCCCTGCTCCCTGCTCCTCGACCGATACCCCTCGATCCTGCGAGCAATCTCTACCATGAGCTGATAAGGAGTACCCATCTCCACCTCTTGGGACATGGTGGCCCTAATACCTGGGTGCAACCCAGCCACAAATATCCGCACCCTCTCTGCATCAGTAGGTAGTATCATGAGTGCATGGAGAGACAACTATGAAAATCTGGCCTGATAATCTGTCATCTGCCCCTGCTCTAGCCGCTCAACCTGATACCGCATCTCTTCTCTCTCAGAAGGTGGAATATACCTATCTAGAAACATCTACGTGAACTGCTCCCTAGTGACAGGAGGAGAATCTGCTAGCCTGCTAAGAATATAAGACTGCCACCACCTACGAGCTCTGCCCTCCAATTGAAAGGTAGTGAAATCCACTCCATGGTACTCTAGTATCCTCATGTTGTGCAGTCTGTCCTTGAACCTATCCAAAAAATCCTGGGCGTCCTCGCCTCGCTCCAAAGAATGGAGGGTGCAATCGGGTCCATCTATCCAATAACTTCTGCGGATCGCCATCCGCAGCTGGTTTGGGCTCAAGTGCTGCTGCAACAGGCTGGACCACACCCACGGGCAGTGTACCAGGGGTATGATGTAATGCTGCTGTCTGGATTGCAGCCTGGGAAGTAGGGGTCTGGACTCCCCCTCCCGCCTGAGAAGTGGCAAGATCTGCTGGAAATAAACCAGCCTGGGACATAGTGTCCATAAATCTCATCATACGACCCATGACTGCTTGGAAGCCTGGCGCCGTCATGAAGTCTACTGGTGCAGGATCTGCTGGAGGCACCTCATCCTGATCCTCTATAATAGGGTCCTCTGGTGGTGGAACCGGAATAGCTCTGGGACGCCCTCATCCCCTACCACGGGCCGGTGCCATCCCCTGGCCTCTGCTGCGGCCTCGGACATCGGGGGTAACGGCTCTTCCCGGGTCTAGAACATCAAATGCACGCGTATTCACCATCTGTGAGAGAATAGAAGAATGAATTTAGTAAATCCTCGACTGCACTATGGAATAAGAACAAAGAGAGGTTTCCTAACACCCTATAGCCTCTTGAATATAAGTACAGACGCCTCCGTACTGTTCCGCAAGACTCTACTAGGTTTTCCCGTGACTCGTGAGACTTACGTGAACCTAGTGCTCTGATACCATGTTGTCACGACCCAAAATCCTAACTTAAGTCGTGATGGCGCCCAACAGCGGGGTCAGGCAAGCCGACTCTCAATTTACTAAAGGTTCCTTCTTATTAGATTAAACACTTTAAAATATACTCAGTTTTTAAAACTTAAAACATGATTCGACAAGGATAAATAGCCAGTTTTAATCAAAAACAGTCGTGAAGAGGCGTGAGCCAATATATGTACAAACCTGAAATCCATAACAACTATCACGTGTGTGCCAGGAACTAGTGTCACAAGTCCTACGAGCATACTAACAAAATATACAAAAAATATAATATACAGTCGCACTGTCTGAAGGAAATATACGGGAAATAAGCAAAAGAAAACCCCATGGTGCTGCCGGAGATCGCCAGGAGAAATAGCAGCTCACCGTGAAGTCAGGTCCGTCTAATATCAAGTCAAGCTCCGGTCCGACAACCTGATGCACCAGTCTCAAAACCTGTACAATTAAGTACAGAAGCATAGCATGAGTACATAAATATATATGTACCCAGTGAGTATCCCGCCTAACCTCGAAGTGGTAGTGACGGGAGGTCGACATGGCACTCACTAAGGTCCAACAATATAATTTAACAGAATATAATAGAAACGGTAGGCATGTAAAGGCAATGAAGCAACAAATATATATATAAGGTACTGAAATCCAAGAAAGTACTGGGAATAAATAAAACAATTACCACTTCACTTTCCTCTAAATATCTGTCAAATCAATATCCATGAATTTAGTAACAAATAAATCATGCGCATGCAGGGTAAGGACAACCAGCCGGAGTCACAAGATAGTCATGTCCGTGCACAGCCGAGGGTCGAACGACCCGAACCATAAGTACACCTCTCCACAAAGTACTCACATGTATGCACTGCCGAGTATCGAACGGCCCGTACCAAAAGTGCATCTCTCAATCCTCTCTATGCACTGCAGAGGATCGAACGGCCCCTACCAAAAGTGGATCTCTCAATCCGCCGTGGCGTACGACCCGTTCCCTTAAGAGTGGGGGAAAATCACACTCAGTTCGCGGGATGTAAATTGCGAATTGGTTACATGCATACACATTATTCCTTTTTAGATTACCTTTCAGTGAACAATTCCTTACAAGTTTCTCAAATTTGCACGACCTTAGGGAAGTAAGCAACATGTAACATTTAATTTATTAAGCATATAGTTCATATCAAGTAAAAACACAAGGCATGATGTGGGCCTAACTACCCGGACATAATAGTAATAGCCTCTACGTACGGACTCTCCTCACTTTGTACGTACGTACCCCCACACAATTATCATATATAGCATTTAAATCACCTAGGGGACAGTTCCCCCTTACAAGGTTAGAAAGGAGACTCACCTCGCATGACACCTACTCCCCGGGTCAAGAATGCGCCCGAAACTCCGACTCGACACCCACGGACTTGAAACTAGCCAAATGTTACATAAATATATCAACTTATATTCAAAGGATGGAATTCTCCTATTAGTTAGCCAAATTCACCATTCTTGAAGAAATTCCAAAACCCAACCCCAGGTCCGCACGCTCGGATTCCAAAAATTCTCGAAGGAAACACTCACCCATAGCCTAAGGATTATTAATACATGATTTTTACTTGATTTCATAGCTAATTGACGGGAAATTTTCTAAATTCTCGAAGGCCCTAGGTTACTACCCAAATTCCTAAATTTCCCACTAATTAAGTAGTTAAATCCTACTACGAATGCATGCATTAACCACTTTAAGATAGAATTTACTTACCTGTCAGTGGTTGGGTTGTTGAGCCCTTTTTCCAAGCTCTCAAGGTGTTCTAATGGAGGAAGAAATGAAAAAATAATGAAGAATCCCGTATTTAAGAAACACACTGTCTGACAGTGTTTTCGCACCTGCGGCTCGTGGATCGCACCTGCGTTCTCGCACATGCAGCTCCGCTCCTGTGGAACTTTGTCCGCACCTGCGAGAAATGGCCTGCCTGCTGGGGGTCGCACCTGCGAGGCTGGGACCACAGGAGCGGTCCCGCACCTGCGACTGGGCAACTGCACCTGCGGTCAACACTAGAACAGGTGCACCAACAGCTATTTCAGCTGGTTTTTGGCCTCGTGTGGTGTCCGAGAGGCACTTGGGCCCACTCGATCCCCCGTCCAAATGTGCCAAAAAATCCCTAATCATAACACAGACTCGCTCGAGCCTTCAGAACACCCAAAACAACGCTAAAACTCAAAATCACACCTCAAAATCCATAGAACCAAACTTAGGAACTTTAAGTTTTCTTGACTTCGCTAACAACGCGCCGAACCGACCTATATTACTCGGAATGACACAAAATTTTGTAGGCAAGTCATAAATGACATAACGGAACTATTCCCGGTCTCAAAATTCCATTCGGACTTCGATAACACAAAAACACGTCCCAAGCCACAATAGGAACTTAAGGAACTTCTTATTTCAATATTAGGCGCCGAAACGCTCCCGAATCATCAGAAACCGATTCCGAACATATGCCCATGTCCGAAATAATCACACAAAGCTACTGGAATTGACGAATCTCGATTCTGAGGTCGTTTACCCAAAATATTGACCGAAGTCAAACTTGGCCTCAAATGCCAACCTTAAGGAACCAAGTGTTCCTATAACACTCTAAACACTTCCGAATCCTAGACCACCAGTCCCCGCAAGTCATAAATCATAAAAAGCCACTATGGGAAGTTTTATTTAGGGGAACGGGTTCCGATAACACAAAACAACCGGTCGGGTCGTTACAAAGTACGTAGAAGAAGTGACATATTGATCTTACTAGAGGAAAACTTGAATTCCATCCAATTTTCACCTCATTTCTTTTGTTGTTCTGACGAAATGACTAAGCTTTTACATAGTAATTCTACAGATTGAGGATGGACAGAAATACTTTACTTCTGCATTGTTATATCCACTGATGTGCACAACAATCAAATAATTTTATTACTACATATATAGAGTTTGTCTTCTAATCTGCAAAATGAAAACTTATGAGGATAAACCTAACAAGTTGTCTAAGCTAATAGTTGGACTTAAGATGTTATGGTACTACTTTTGAACTCCAGGTAAATTTTCTTATGTTTTTTTTCTTTTTAAAGCCGTTCACGTTTCTAGTTGAGCCCTTGAACTCCAGGTAAATTTTCACTGTTAAAAAATTTCATCTTTTCAATCATCTTTTCATTTGTTGGTAACAGTTTGAATGTATGTTTTGCCATATTGTTACCTAATTTTTCTTTAGTTCTCATAATTTTTTTTTTGCTAGCTACCGTATTCAAGTCGAACTATTATTGAGCAAGGACTATCTTTATGTCACAACCCATTTTTCCCTCCGAAAGGTATCGTGGCGACACCTAGTCTCTACGACTAGGTAAGCCTAAAATTTGCGAAAAATTGATAGAATAAATAAAATAAAGACAGAAAAGAACTCAAGTAGATATAACATAGCTGCTCAGCATATACACTTTCACTTCCCAAAACTCGGAATGTCACTATAGTCACAAGCTCTGTACTAAATGTAGCTCTATACAATGAAACAGTGGAAAAATACATAAGTCTTCTATGCCTATACTAGAGTAGAAGGGGACTCGTGGGATTCTGAGGACGTGGCAGAATTACCTCGCGGTCTCCTAGCAGCTGCTAGAACGACTCCTAGCCACGATACTGGGTGCTGGTACCTGGATCTGCACATGGGGAAACACATGCGCAGGAAAGGGCGTGAGTACTCTACATTCGGTACTCCTTAAGTGCCCAGACTAACCACAGTCAAGTAGTGACAAGGTCAGGTTGAGGCCCTACTGAGTTTTTAAAACAAGTCAATATACAATTTAAAACAATGAAATATAGATAAGCAATGATAAATAGGATTAATGTAAACTGGAAGAATTAATAACAGAAAGAGAGACCTCGTCTCAGCACAACATATATCTCAACAGTAAATGTGCAATGCAGTACACGGGGAACGCTCCCGGATCTCAGTCCGTAGTCCTAATTTAAAGATGTTATGCAGTACAGGGGGAAAGCTCTCAGATCTCCGTCCGTAGTCCCAATTTAAATATGCATTTCAGTACAGGGGGAAAGCTCCCGGATCTCGGTCCGTAGTCCCAATTTAAATATGAAATGCAGTACAGAGGGAAAGCTCCCGGATCTCGGTCCGTAGTCCCAATTTAAATATGAAATGGAGAAGTATGTCTGATACGGTTTAATTAAACAGTCCAGGAAAACAACATGCAAGAATAGAGTAAAGCTACCTAAGCATGGTGCAACTAGTAGCAAATAAGAGGAAATCAAGTAAGGACATGTAAGCATGCTTACTCTTAAGTAACTACTAAGTCAAGACATGAAACAATAATATAGGGATGAAAATGAGTGATTTCATGGAAGTAAAACTAGGATTTTAGCAACAATGACCCATGTACGCACTCGTCACCTCACGTACACGGCGTCCACGTAACAAAATCAGTATAAAAATACCTAAGGGGAAGTCCCCAACAAGGAATTAGGCAAGCCACTTATCTTGACTGCGCTAATCAACTCACTACCACGCTCTTGCCATGAGTATCTGACTCCGGGTGGCCCAAATCTATTCAAATAGATTGCATGATGTAAATATCACTTCAAGGGAACAAAATAGCTAATTATTTTTAAGCTAATACGCAAAATTAGGAAATTCGCCCAAAAATTCCCCCGGTCCCACGTCTCGAAATCAGGTAAAATTTATATTTCCCAAACATCCATTCGCTCATGAACCCATTCGAACAAGAATCAACAAAATCCGACGTCTAAATTTCCCTAAATCCTCAGATTTCTACTTGGGGAAATTTCATCCCAATTTCATGGTTTTTCATCCAATTTCATTGATTAGATTGAGGAAATTGATAGAGATTATTGATATACAAAGTGATTAAGGTTAGAAAACGTTACCTATGATTCTCCTCTTCAAATCCCACTGAAAATTGCCAAGTTCCGAAGTCACAATCGATTTTGGAATTATGAATTTCAAACCCTCGGATTTTTGGTATAACCAGCCCAGATGTTTCGCACCTGCGACACTGGGATCGCACCTGCGTTGCCGCACCTACAGAAACACAATCGCAGGTGCGGAAACTCATTAAACGATCTGGGGTCGCAACTGCGGTGGCTGGGTCGCAGGTGCGACTCCGCACCTGCGGATACTCTTCTGCGCCTGCGAGTAGGGCCAGCCTAAGCTACATTCACACCTGCATGTCCGCACCTGCGGAAATACCATCACAGGTGCGAGACACCAGAAACAGAATGGTTCAACTGCTCTCAAAGTCCCAAACTAACCCGTTGGGCATTCGAAACAACCCCGAGGCCCCCAGGACCTCAACCAAACTTACCAACTAACCCTAATACCTTTTTCAAACTTGGTCGAGCCTTAAAAACACATCTCATAACATCAAAATCATCAATTATTCATAGATTCAATCCTAAGAACTTATGAAATTTCTTGAATACACATCCGATGCCGAAACACGTCAAAACTCATTAACTCATTCGAATGACCTCAAATTTTTCACACAAGACACAAATAACATTACAGACCTGCTGTCGTTTTCACAATTCCATTCTGAGTCCGATATCAAAATTTTACCTATCGGCCGAAATTGCCGAAATTCTAAATTTCGCCAATTCAAGCCTAAATCCACAACCGACCTCGAAAACACATACCAAACACGCTCTTAACCCTGAAATCACCCAACAGAGCTAACAGAGTCGACATAATTCCATTCCGGATCCGTCTTCACATAGCTCTAGCTATGGCCAGATTTCTAAAGCTAAATTCCACATTTATGGACTATGTGTCCAAAATCACCCCGGATTTCATCAGTCAACGCTCCGACAAGTTCCAAACACATAAATAGACATGGGAGAAGCGGTTAATAGGGGATCGGGGTGCTAATTTTTAGACGATCGACCGAATCGTTACATCCTCCCCCTTTTAAGAAAATTGTTCGTCCTCGAACGAGTATAGAAACATACCTGAAGCTGTGAAAAGACGAGGGTACTGACTCCGCATATCCTGCTCGGTCTCCCAAGTCGTCTCTTTGAATGGCTGACCCCTCCACTGAACCTTAACTGAGGAAATATTTTTTGATCCGAGCTTTCTGACCTGCCTGTCCAATATAGCCACAAGCTCCTCAACATATGATAGATCCTCTTCCAACTAGACTGAGCTGAAATCCAAGACATGAGTCGGGTCACCGTGATACTTCTGGAGCATGGAGACGTGGAACACCGGATAAACCCTGCTAGGCTGGGAGGCAGGGCTAACTCATAAGCAACCTCCCCAACACATAACAACACCTCAAAAGGGCCAATAAATCTCGGAATCAGCTTGCCTTTCTTCCCGAACCTCATGGCGCCCTTCATAAGCGATACCCGAAGCAAACTCCGATCACCAACTATAAATGCCAAGTCACGAACCTTCCGGTCCGCATAGCTCTTCTGCCTAGACTGAGCTGTGCGAAGTCTCTCCGGAATCACCTTCACCTTGTCCAGGGCATCCTGAACCAAGTCTGTACCCAACAATCGGGCCTCGCCGGGCTCAAACCATCCCACGGGAGACCTGCACCGCCTACCATACAAAGCCTCATACGGCGCCATCTGAATGCTGGACTGGTAGCTGTTGTTATAAGCAAACTCTGCAAGGGGCAAGTATCGATCCCATGACCCTCCAAAATCTATCACACAGGCACGGATTATATCCATGAGAATCTGAATTGTGCGCTCGGACTGCACGTCTGTCTGAGGGTGAAAAGCTGTACTAAACTCTACCCTGGTGCCTAACTCCTGCTGAACGGTTCTCCAGAACCGTGAAGTGAACTGTGTACCTCTGTTTGAAATGATAGATACTGGAATACCCTGGAGGTGAACAATCTCTCTGATATAAATCTCAGCCAACCTCTCAGATGAATATGTAGTCATCACTGGAATGAAATGGGCTGATTTGGTCAGCCGATCCATAATCACCCAAATAGCATCATGCTTCCTCAAAGTCCGAGGAAGTCCGACCACATAGTCCATGGTGATCCGCTCCCACTTCCTTTCTGGAGGCTCAATCTGCTGAAGTAACCCTCCTGGTCTCTGATGCTCACATTTGACTTGCTGACAGTTGAGGCACTTGGCTACAAACTCCACTATATCCTTCTTCATCCTTCGCCACCAATAGTGCTGCCTCAGATCCTGATACATCTTGGCGGTGCCCGGATGGATGGAATACCGCGAACTATGGGCCTCCTCAAGAATCAACTCCCGAAGCCCATCCACGTTCGGCACACAAATACGGCCCTGCATCCTCATCACCCCGTTATCTCCTATAGTCACATCTCTGGCATCACCCCGCCGGACTCTATCTAGAAGAACCAAAAGGTGGGGATCATCATACCAGCGCTCTCTGATACAGTCATGAAGAGAAGATCAAGAAACCACACAAGCTAATACCCGGCAAGGCTCAGAAAGATCCAATCTCACGAACTGACTGGCTAAGGACTGAACATCTGAGGTTAGAGGCCTCTTAGCTGCATGAAGGTATGCCAAACTCTCCAAACTCTCCGCCCGGCGACTCAAGGCGTCGGTCACCACATTGGCCTTCCCCGGGTGGTATAATATAGTGATGTCATAGTTCTTTAGCAACTCCAACCACCTACGCTGGCGCAAATGTAGATCTTTCTGCCTGAATATGTGCTGCAAACTCCGGTGACCCGTGAATATCTCACATGGAACACCATATAAATAATGACGCCATATCTTCAGGGCGTGAACAATCGCTGCCAACCCGAGATCATGAACATGGTAGTTTTTCTCATGATCATTCAACTGTCTGGACGCGTAGGCAATCACCCTACCATCCTGCATCAACACCGCTCCCAAGACAATTCTCGAAGCATCACAATAAACTTTATAGGACCCGGAATCGCTAGGCAAAACCAACATAGGAGCTGTAGTCAGTGCTTTCTTGACCTTCTGAAATCTCTCCTCACACTCCTCATTCCATATAAAAGATGCACCCTTCTGGGTCAGTCTGTTCATAGGCGCTGAAATGGATGAAAATCCCTCCACAAAACGGCGATAATACCCATCCAAACCGAGGAAACTGCGGATCGCAGTAGCCGAGGACGGTCTGGGCCAACTCTCTACCGCCTCCACCTTCTTCGGATCTACCTTGATCCCATCCGAAGACACCACGTGGCCTAGGAATGCCACAAAATCAAGCCAAAATTCACACTTAGAAAACTTGGCATACAACTTCTTCTCCCTCAATGTCTGAAGCATGGTCCTCAAGTGCTGCTCATGGTCCTCCTGGGACCGAGAATATACCAGAATGTCATCAATGAACACAATGATGAAAGTATCAAGATAAGGCCGAAATATGCTGTGCATCAGGTGCATGAAGGCTGCTGGGGCATTGGTCAGCCCAAATGACATAACAAGGAACTCATAGTGGCCATATTTGGTCCTGAAGGCAGTCTTCGGGATATCCGGCTCCCGAATCTTCAACTGATGATAACCCGAACGCAGATCAATTTTGGAGAACACCCTAGCACCATGTAACTGGTCAAATAGATCATCAATGTGAGGCAATGGGTACCTATTCTTCACTGTCACCTTATTCAGTTGCCAGTAGTCAATACACATATGCATCGAGCCATCCTTTTTCTTCACAAATAATACCGGAGCATCCCAAGGTGATACACTGGGCATGATGATTCCCTTTTCAAGCAACTCCTGTAACAACTCCTTCAACTCCTTCAACTCAGGAGGAGCCATGCGATAAGGAGGAACGAAAATAGGCTGAGTGCCCCACAATAAGTCAATGCCGAAATCAATGTCTCTATCGGGTGACATATCCGGAAGATCAGCTAGAAATACATCAGAATAGCCCCTGACAACTGGAACTTACTCAACTGTAGGGGTCTCAGCACTAACATCTCTCACATAAGACAAATATGCATCACACCCCTTTACAACCATCCGCTGAGCCTTAAGAAAATAAATTACTCGGCGGGGAGTATACTCTAAGGAAGCTCTCCACTCTAACCTCGGTAGCGTCACGGTCTTGGCGTGACAATCAAGAATAGCATAATAGGCAGACAACCAGTCCATACCCAATATAACATCGAAATCTACCATACTGAGTAGTAGTAAATCAGCTGTGGTCTTAAAACCACTAATAGCAATCAAACATGACCGATATACGCGGTCCACAACAAGAGAATCTCCCACCAGAGTAGAAACATAAACAGGGGAACTCAAAGAATACCGGGATATCCTAGGTGTGAAGCAAAATAGGAAGACACATATGAATATGTAGAGCCTGGGTCAAATAATACCGATGCATCCCTATGACAAACGAGAACAATACCTGTAATGACTGAATCTGAAGCAATGGCCTCAGACCGGGCCAGAAGAGCATAGTACCTGGCCTGGCCTCCCCCTCTAGGGAGAACTCGACCTCCCCGACCTCCACCTCGAGCTGCCTGAGGTGGTAGGGTAGTAGCTGGGGCTGGAAGAATAGCTAGAGGACCTGGTGGAAGACGTGGGGCCTGATAAGTCTGAGGGGGTGCACCCTAATAAGTCTGAGGTGGTGCACCCTGATAAGTCTGAGGTGGTACACTCCTCCTCACTCTGGGGAAATATCTGATCATATGATGAGGGTCACCACACTCAAAGAAACCCCTCGGAGGACGTGGCGGCCGCTGCTGTCTAGAGTCTGGCCTGCTGGACTGGCCAGTAATAGCACCTCGAGCAGGAGGGACCTGAGATACTGGTGGTGCATAATAAGGCTCCTGAGTTCTAGGAGGAGCTGGAATACCACTGGCTGCTGGGAGAGCTGAATGAACGGGGCGACTCACAAAACCCCTACCATAGCGTGCTGCTGGTGCACGGACTCCTGAAAAATGACCAGTCTCTCGAGACCTCTTGGCCTCTCTCTCCCCCTTGTCCCGGGCTAACATAGTCTCAATCCTCCGGGCAATACTCACGGCTTTCTGGTAAGAAATATCGAGCTTAAGCTCTCTGCCATGCTGGTCCGAATACTGGGGTGGAGTCCTTCAATAAAGCATCGAACCCTCTCTCTGACAGTGACAACCAAAGCCGGTGCATGGCGAGCCAAATTGCTGAAACGGACTGCATACTCTGACACAGTCATGGTACCCTGGCGTAGCTGCTCAAACTTCGCACGCCAAGCATCCCTGAAGCTCTGAGGGACAAACTCAAGTAAGAACATATCGGAGAACTAAGACCAAGTAAGTGAAGTTGCCTCATCCGAGCTACTAAGCACAAAAGCATGCCACCACTGATAAGCTGCTCCCCTCCGCTGGAAAGCAGTGAAAGAAACCCCACTCGTCTCCACAATACCCATAGTGCGGAGAATGCGATGATACCTCATCAAGAAAACCCAGGGCGTCATCCGAAGCTATTCTGCTGAACCCAGGTGGGTGGTACATCTTGTACCTCTCAAGTCAGAGCTGCTCTGCCTCAGGAACAACTAGCCTAGTCTCATGCTGGCCTGGAGCTGCTGGGGGCATATGAATATACTCTGGAACCTGCCCAATATGAACCCTCTGCTCAGGAGTACGGGTTGCGGGAGTCTGTGTCCCTCCTCTGGCCTGGGATGTAGCTGGAGCTATCGGGAGTAGTCCCGCCTGAGATAGAGTACTGAAGGCACTCAAGAACTGAGCCAATGTCTCCTTGAGGTCTGGAGTAACAGTAGGGACCTCCTGTGCCCCTCCAACTGTATCTGCTGGGGGCTCCTCTGCCTATGCTCTATCCGGTGCTCGGGCTGCACCGCGTGCTCGTCCTATGCCCCGGCCATGCCTCTGGTGGCTCTGACTAGGGGCTCGGGTGCCTAGTCATCAGTACGTCTGGTACGGGTACGAACCATCTGCAAGCAAGAACATAATAGAGTTTAAGAATTTGAGGACAGTAAATAGCACGATAAGGAATTCCAAAGAATTTGATTGTTCTTAACAGTTACATAGCCTCTCGAAGATAGATACAGACGTCTCCGCACCGATCCACGAGATTCTAATAAATCGACTTGTGACTTATGACTCCTATGAACCTAGACGCTCTGATACCAACTTGTCACCACCCATTTTTCCCTCCAAAAGGTATCGTGACAGCAACTAGTCTCTACGACTAGGTAAGCCTAAAATTTGCAGAAAATGATAGAATAAGAAAATAAAGATAGAAAAGAACTCAAGTAGATATAACATAGCTTCTCAACATATACGCTTTCACTTCCCAAAACCCGGAATGTCACTATAGTCACAACCTCTGTACTAAATATAGCTTTATACAATGAAACAGTGGAAAAATACATATGTCTTCTATGACTATACTAGAGTAGAAGGGGACTCGTGGGATTCCGCGGACGCGGCAGAATTAACTCGTGGTCTCCTGGCAGCTGCTAGAATGACTCTTAGCCACGATACTGGGTGCTGGTACCTGGATTTGCACAGGGGGAAAACATGCGCAGAAAGGGCGTGAGTACTCCACATTCGGTACTCCGTAAGTGCCAAACCTAACCCCAGTCAAGTAGTGACGAGGTCAGGCTGAAGCCTTACTGAGTTTTTAAAACAAGTCAATATACAATTTAAAACAGTGAAATATAGATAAGCAATGATAAACAGGATTAATGGAAACTGGAAGAATTAATAACAGAAAGTGAGCCCTCGGCTCAACACAACATATATCTCAACTGTAAATGTGCAATGCAGTACAGGGGGAAAGCTCCCGGATCTCAGTCCGTAGTCCTAATTTAAATATGCTATGCAGTACAGGGGGAAAGCTCCCGGATCTCCGTCCATAGTCCCAATTTAAATATGCATTCCAGTACAAGGGGAAAGCTCCCGGATCTCGGTCCATAGTCCCAATTTAAATATGAAATGCAGCATAGGGGGAAAGCTCCCGGATCTCGATCCGTAGTCCCAATTTAAATATGAAATGCAGAAGTATGTCGGATACAGTTTAATTAAACAGTCCAGGAAAACAACAGGCAAGAATAAAGTAAAGCTACCTAAGCATGTTGCAACTAGTAGCAAATAAGAGGAAATCAAGTAAGGACAGGTAGGCATGCTTACTCTTAAGCTAACTACTCAGTCAAGACAGGAAACAATAATATAGGGATGAAAATGAGTGATTTCATGGAAGTAAAAATAGGATTTTAGCAACAATAACCCGTGTTTGATTCGTCACCTCACGTACACGGCGTCCATGTAACAAAATCAGTATAAAAATACCTAAGGGGAAGTCCCCAACACAGAATTAGGCAAGCCACTTACCTTTACTGCGCTAATCAACTCAATACCACGCTCTTGCCACGAGTATCTGACTCCGGGTTACCTAAATCTATTAAATCGATTGCATGGTGTAAATATCACTTCAAGGGAACAAAATAGCTAATTAGT
The DNA here is from genome assembly GCA_005239505.1 of Nicotiana paniculata. Lineage (NCBI taxonomy): Eukaryota > Viridiplantae > Streptophyta > Magnoliopsida > Solanales > Solanaceae > Nicotiana > Nicotiana paniculata. Next base: position 55,794 of record MDKI01242752.1, read on the forward strand.
TTTAAGCTAATATGCGAAATTAGGAAATTCGCCTAAAAAGTTCCCTGGGCCCACATATCAGAATCGGGTAAAATTTATATTTCTCGAACACCCATTCGCTCATGAACCCACTCGAACAAGAATCAACAAAATCCGGCGTCTAAATCTCCCTAAATCCTCAGATTTCTACTTGGGGAAATTTCATCCCAATTTCATATTTTTTCATCCAATTTCATTGATTAGAATGAGGAAATTGATAGAGATTATTGATATACAAATGGATTAAGGTTAGAAAACGTTACGTATGATTCTCCTCTTCAAATCCCCGAAGCCCCCGGGACCTCAACCAAACTTACCAACTGACCCTAATACCTTGTTCAAACTTGGCCGAGCCTTAAAAACACATCTCATAACATTAAAATCATCAATTATTCATTGATTCAAGCCTAAGAACTTATGAAATTTCTAGAATCCACATCCGATGCCGAAACACGTCAAAACTCATTAACTCATTCGAATGACCTCAAATTTTGCACACAGTTCACAAATGACATTACGGACCTGCTGTCACTTTCAGAATTCCATTCCGAGTCATAAAAATTTCACTTATCGGCCAAAATCGCCTAAATTCTAACTTTCGCCAATTCAAGCCTAAATCCACAACCGACCTCGAAAACGCATCCCGAACACGCTCCTAATCCCGAAATCACCCAACGGAGTCAACGAAATTCCATTACGGATCCGTTTTTACACGACTCTAGCTACGACCAGATTTCTAAAGCTAAATTCCACATTTATGGACTATGTGTCCAAAATCACCCCGGATTTCATCACTCAACGCTCTGACAAGTTCCAATAACATAAATAAACATGGGAGAAGCGGTTAATATGGGATCGGGGTGCTAATTCTTAAAATGACCGACCGGGTCGTTACACTTTAGTACTCATTACTGTATTTCTCATTAGCCCATAACATCATACATTCTCAGAAAGCTCCATACCATGTACACTTAAAAAACATTTAATTCTCCCATGTGATTTCAAAATAATACTTGACAATCAGGGATGGGTTATTTTCTTATGGTATCAAGGCTGCACATACAACAGAAGTTTCTGGAGCTATAATCCCAGTTGTTACTACTGTAGATGGACAGGTTGTTAAGGAAACTAGGATTGATCGAGTTGCACCTGTGATTGATAATACTATGGCTACTTGTGTAATATAATCTCAATACAATACTTAACTCTAATAATTCAGAGATTAAACCATGTAAATATAACAACAACAGATACAGGGAAAACACACGATATTGAACTCAAATACAACATAGTGGAAAATTACTAGAATGACAACTGACATGGCAACTTCGGTAGAAAAAATTGGAGTCTGTTGAACTATTTTGGGTTTATTTCTCAATGCAACATGATAGCAGGATAACCCAGGATGGAATTCATGCTAGGAATTTAACAAAAGATGCAAGGAAATTATACAAAAATGATATTTACCTACTAACTTCTTATCACAATACCAATCTATTGGTTAGGCAACCTTAAGAAAAGCTTCAGTACTAGACAAAAATCCTTATTAATTAGCAAGATTTCATCAGTCAAAGAGATTGAAACAGAGTCATCAACCAATTGACCTCTTTTTTCAAATAAACCGCTTACCCTCAACCTCATCTTTTTAGTTGTTTCTCTTGCCATGTACAATCTTTAAAGTCTTGGTTTGATTGGAAAATGCTGCAAGATTTTATGAGCTACTTTCTTGCCTCCGTGTTCTTAGGAATTCCATCTAGACTTACCACACTTAGGACATGCTTGGGCATCGACATAGTCACGCTAATATAAAATAAAATCATTCTGACATGCATCTATTTTGGTGTATCCCAAGCCGAGATCACAAAGAACTTTCTTTGCTTCATAGAAAGAATTAGGCACAAATGACCCCTCGGGAAGAACTTCTTTAAAGAATCTCTATTATGCATCCATAGATTTGTTGCTCCAATGGTTAAGAAACTTCAAGTGGAGTAGTTTAACAACAAAAGACAACTTCGAGACTTCTTTACAACCAGGATAAAGTTTTGTCTCAGCATCTTCTAACAATTTGTAGAAATTTGTTGCATGTACATTTGGATTTTCATTGTCCTCTGAATTATTCTTATTATTATCCTCCATATTCGTGTATCCACAAGCATCATGAAACATTTCATTAATATTATCCTCTTCAATGCTATCATCTTTCGCTTAATCACTAACTGTAGTATTAGATGTTTCAACTCTAACTAATACTTCTCCATGCAAGTCCTACACTTTATAAGAATCATAAAAACCCTTCTTCAATAATATCCTCTTACACCAACCCTTATCTTGAACACGGTATTCATATACCCTTTACAAGGACACCGAATCATAGTGTTCACTGTTGGTTGACTGAATGCCCAATTAAGAAAGTTGTCTACTCCACTCTATACCTTTGGTCGACTCTATTCCTAATATTCAACCAAATTTTATCCATCATATCTATATTAAAAAAAAATAAAATAAATTTACTAATTAAAAGTGGAAGGATTATAATAATCAAAATCACACTCAAATATTCCAAGAAACTTGCAATCATGACAAGTAGTAGTGGAAGAAAAGTCAATGTTGTCGATTTTTTTTATAGGAAGTGTAGAATCAATGCCTAGATCGAATTATTGAAAACTATAGATGCTCTAATGTATTCTTGCAAAAGATAATACCCAATAACTAGGCAAACCAACATACCAATCCAACTATTCCTAAAGGTATCAGCCAACAAACTTGGAGCCACCACCATTATAGTAAAACTGTATTGCTAACTTCAGGATAGTAGCTATAACAAATATTTATAATTCAGAAGACTAACTAGCTTCAGAAGAGTAACTTCAGAAGACTAACTAGCTTCAGAAGGCTCTATACTCTATTTTTAGATGATTAAGAAAGCATTTTACATTCAGATTATTGATTAAGTGCTCAAATACATGCATCTTATTCTAATGTAAAAAATGTGTAGAATATTTCAAAAGAACATTATTAGCAAAGAAGTATTATGTTTTCTCATAACCATACAATAACATATATGTGCCTTATAAAATAAAAAACTACATGTCTACTGATTTAGGCACATAACCATATAAGAACAAAATAAGTATGGAATGTCGACATGTAAAAGGTCTCTCAAGAAGAAGCTTTTAACTTAGCCAGAAAAATAAATAGTTGAGATTCTGTCACGACCGAGAATCGACAATAACAACACCAAATAGGCTTCAAACGATTCTTTCTGTGTGATTTTTTTTGTATTCCTGTAGATTATCAAATGGAAAACACCAAATTAGCACTCTCGTGTACGAACTATTACCACTTAGGTCATTTCCATTATCAAATGGAAGACAGATGAAAAGCCTCTCCAGCTAAACAACCTACAAGGTGATATGCTTGCAAAATAGTCATCGTGCACAAATTCATATAGGCAAGGCTAATAACTGTTGTAATGCAAATAAATAACAGTTCATCAACAACTTATAATTCATGACGCGACCTACAAAGTCGTTGTTGGCATAATCATGGTATTAAAATCCTAAAAGTTGAAAATGGTTGCCAGAAGTTAGAAAATCTTTTAACAGTTAGCTTAGAGCAAATCAAGTTACTCAATAATGAAGAACATTGTCTGTAATGGGATCTCCGTTTCACTGCTATTAGCACCAATATACTTCTCCTTGGAAGAAAGATTTAAAACCAGAGATTGCTGATAGTTGTTAGCAAGTAATTAGGATTGCCAATAGTGAACAATGAGCAGGAACCACCGCGTAATTGACACAATTTTAACAAGTAATTATCCGATCCAATTTTCCTTTTTTATTTTTGAAATAGTGCATTTCCACAACAGGAAGACCATACAAGTTTTCACTGATCACCTCAAGCAATTGATTCAAAGTCCTGCTAAAGGATATAAATTTAGTACATAACATATATGACAGATGACTATGGAAAACAACGGACTTGGTCACTTATACATAACTGAATTACTTGAAAACCTACAACATAAAAATCCCATTTTTAAAACTAAAAGCACATAGTGAATCTGGTATTTCCTGAGCACATAACATACATCACAGATGTAATTCATGAGACTAGAAATAATGAATCTGGTATTTCCTTTGAGCTTTCTAGACTTGTTGGCAACTCGGTCAATCCATTGATAGCTGCCTTAAGCGATGTGCTCAAGTTTTTCACTTATTTTTTGGTTCAATTAAAAGGCATTCAAGAGAATTGTAAATGATTTGATCAGACGAAAATTAATAATTTCTAGTATTGATTATTAATGTACCAAAATATTCTACTAATTAGTACAAGTAAATAATTGAACAGTCCCCTTCTATTGCATAAGACGTACTTTCATGGCTCATTATCTGCCGTATCTATTGAAGCAGGAAATATTTCTAAAATCTTCAATAAGTTTTTCTCAACTCAAATTATGAGAACTGCTACTGATGAATTCTCTAGCAGTTAGAAAAGATTAGTGCAGATTATTTTTGGAAATTGTTCACTTTATTTCTCAGCTCAACTCATTTCAAGTATACTTACTTAACTTTAAGGATTCGCAAAGCGAATTTTCTCCACAAGAACAATCCAAAGATCACTATCAGTTTGACATCCAGTTCTGCTAGATAATGACATCCTTGTGAAAATAAAAAAAATACATTAATTACCAGCTATACATTTTCATCATATTTGGTTTTCTTCCATGTCAGAAATGGAATTGTCCTTCTAGATATTTTTTTTAAGCAATCCACTAGGCAGTGCCTAGGGCTAGTTTTTATTTATATATAGAAAAATAAAACAAGATAGCATGTCGTCTTGTACTGTGCAAAACAATAATTTATGCCTACTACATAGATCCTATTATCAACTTTGGGCTCGAGCATCCCAAACTTGATATTACAACTTGAAATACTAAAACTATGGACACTACTGTCTAAAATTTGTATAAAAAACTATTTAAGATAATGTTTAAACCTTGTTGTATTGATAATCACTCTTACTGTAGTGATCGATCATATTCCTTGCTTCAAGTAGAATCCAGTATATCAATTTGCAATGCTTATACTGTTTCATCCGTACCTCCACACAATGGTTTTGGCTCAACTGTGATATCACTGAAACTGTCATGTGACTGTATCTGCTTGCTGGATTCTTGCCTCTTAGTAGATCATTTAGGAGTTGAGCAGTTTCTGGATACAACTGCCCAGCATCTTACTCCAGATGATCATATTCCATGTGTGCGTTTCCTGCTTGTGTCCGCTCTTACTTGTGACTTGATCCTGTTGTTGTATGTCATAATACTTGAGTTCTACAGGGTGTGTAGTGATACAGGTACGTATGACTCTTGATATCAGCGTCCACGTCAAAGTTTTGGCATCAATTTTATCTCCCATTATCCTCTCGTATCTCCTTGATTCTATGTTTATGCATATCCATGATCCACTACTAGCGGAATGAGCACATTGTGCTAATACCACCAGCTGGTAGTTCCTCAATATATATGGCATAGATATAGTAACTGTTCCTCTCCTGAATTTCTGCATTTATGCTTGCCTGACTCCCTGTACTCCTTCTTAAACTATCTGCCAATAGACTGGGCTGCCCAAATCTTTCTGGACAGTTTTGTTTTGTCTTATGACCCTGTATAAATTGCCCATTTCTTCTTCTTCTTCTTCTATTCCCAGTGATGTTGCACGTCTGTGTCATGATTGTGTACATGTTCCTGTGTCCTCCAATGGATCCTCTGCATAATGAACTAATCAACTGTGCATCATTTCCTCCTTCAGTGCCAATGCCTACCCGTGATTTTGTTTCACTAGACTGAGTGTTTGACACTAATACCTCCAGTTGAATCTTCATCATAGGATAAGGCATAAGCACG
>MDKI01039517.1:0-13383 GCA_005239505.1 Nicotiana paniculata
ATATATATATATATATATATATATATATATATGTCACGGGATGAATTTCAACAATACCGTGAGGACAACTAGCTAGCTAAAATGCTACGATCTAGTTTCAGTCCAAGTGAAAGATCATCACGAAAACGTGCTAACGATGACAATACTTCTTACACACAAGTGCTGGAAAGAAATTGAATCAAAGGCACACAAAAGGTTTTGGAGGCCAAGACCAATTTTCAGATTATATTCAAGAGAAAGAGAATTTACAAGTAATGAGATGCCTATTTGTTGTGTTTGTACAAGTATTTATAGGCTTATTTATCCAGACATGGCTAGAAATACAAGAAAGGTAAACTAAAGTTGCTGTCAGGCATGGTGTGCAGCAATGATTCCAGTTAGGCATGCTACAAAAGCTGCCAGGCATGCTGCAAGGGCTGCCAGGCATGCTGAAAAGGCTGACAGGCATGATGCAAGGGTGATCATTGCTGATTTTTGAATTTGTCTAGCCATGGCAGATTTGAATTTTGGGGCAGACACGGCGGGAAAATTCGAGAAGGATCAGGCGGGTCGGCACACTCTCCCCCACTTGAATTGGTGACGACCGCGGCGCCACAGAGATTCAAGTAGTCACGAATCTGATCTTTGTATTGCCAAAGATCTTCATATTTCTCCTATCTTGCTTCTTCGGCCGGCTGTCCCTTCCAATGCACCAGAAATAATAATAATAATAATAATAATAATAATAATTTAATAATTTAATTCTATAATTAGCGTGTCTAGAAACTGTTAAAAATTTGAGGAGTGTTACAATCTTCCCTACTTAAAAACATTCGTCCTCGAATGTTTCTAGGGCCTTATCTAACAATCGTTCCTTAGGTCATTGAACCTCTTAAATTTTCTTATCACTACTCACTCTTCCAAGGGATTCAAAATTTTGGCTAACTCCTTAAATTTTCAAAAATTTCGGTAGAGTTTCCCTTGTAAATTGGATTATCCAAAAAAATAACCCTGTCACAAATACCACAACTACACCAACAACAACCAAATATACTATAACGGACCATTCATAGGCACCATACCTAGCTCATAAATTAATTACTCACACTCCGGCAAGAAGGTACCGCAATAACCAACAAGAATCTAAAGCACAACACGTTAGCAAAAGTAAATCACTTTAATGAGTTAAATGTACTTTGGCATGGAACTAAATTGTTAAATAACTGAATATACTCTGACAAAAACTAAATTACTTCAAAAACTAAGTATAATCTAGCAAGGACATAAACACATGCTAACTTGTATTTAATAAATAAAATGTCAAACCAAACATAGGTTCACATACCTTTTTCCTCAAATAAATATGGATATTTCTTCCTCATATCTTCCTCGACCTCCTACGTAGCCTCTTTTGAATCATGATTACTCCACAAAATTTTTACCGATGCTATATCTTTTGTTCTTAACTTTCTTACTTGCCTATCGAGAATTTCTATAGGTACCTCTTCATAAGTCAAGCCTTATTTAATTTCTATGGTATTGGAAAGTATTATATGCGACTCATCATGAATGTAGTTTCTAAGCATAGACACATGAAAGACAGGATGAACAGAGGAAAACTCAACGGGCAGTGCTAGCTCATAAGCCACATTTCCTTTCTTTTCTAGAATTTCATAAGTTCTGATAAATCTAGGGCTAAGTTTCCCCTTCTTACCAAACATCATAACTCCTTTCATTGGTGAAACTTTCAAAAACACCTTGTCACCAACCATGAACTCTAAGTCACGATGCCTCTTGTCAGAGTAGGACTTTTGACGACTCGGAGCCGCTTTCCGTCTTTCCCTGATTAGCTGAACTTTCTCTAAGGCCTCACAAACAAACTCCAGACCAATCAACGGCACCTCTGCTGGTTCAAACCAACCCGTTAGAGACCTACATCTTCGCCCATACAACGCTTCATAAGGAGCCGTATCGATGCTAGCCTGATAGCTGTTATTGTAAGCAAATTCTATAAGTGGCAAGTGATCATCCCAATTACCTCAAAAATCTATAACACATGCTCGCAGCATATCTTCGAGAGTCTGAATGGTTCTTTCTGCCTGGCCATCTGTAACGACCCGGCCTGTCGTTACGTAAAAACCTGTATTTAAATTACTTTTATCGACTTGTTATAAATTGGTTATTCTATTATTTATGTGTTAGAGTTGATAGGCTTGAAATCGGAATGGTTAAATGAGAATTCAGTAACTTAGTCTTTAAAGATAGCCTTATAATGGGAAAAATCAACTGAGAGTTGACTTATTGGTAAACGATCTCGGAATGCAGATTTTATGGCTCAGATAGCTTCATTAGGTGATTTGGGACTTAGGAATGTGTTCGGGATATTTTTGTAATGTCCGGTGTAGAATTAGGCTTCAATTGGCGAAAGTTAGTTTTTGGTGATTTTCGGTCGGCAGTGAAAAATAGGCTATCGGGGTCGGAATAGAATTCCGGAAGTTGGAGCAGGTTCGTAATGTCATTTTGGATATGTCTGCAGAATTTTAGGTAAATCGGAGGTGTTTTGGTTGGATTCGGCGTAGTTGGCGAATTTTAGGAATTTCAAAGTTCTTAGGCTGAATCCAATGTAAATTTTGTGTTCTGATGTTAATCTTGGTGTTGCGAGAGTGGAACTAAGTTTGAATTATGTTATGGGATGTGTTGGTAATGTTGGTTGGGGTCCCGAGGGGCTCGGGATTGATATCGGGTGGTTAACGGGCATTTTTGGCCTTAGGAACCTACTGAAAAATCTGGTGTTCTGTTGCTGGTGTCCTTGTACGCGATCGCAGGGATACATTCGCGATCGCGTAGTGCAAATCATAAGGGGAATAATTTTACTCTCTGCGATCGCATAGATGTGTTCGCGATCGCAGAGGTTGAGCAGTGCGATCGCGTGAGGAGTGTTGCGATTGCGTAGGGATAAGGCAGGCGCGTGGGGGCAAGGTCGATTGGTCTTCTCGATCGCATGAGGAGAGCTGCGATCGCGTGAGGAGTGTTGCGATCGCGTAGGGATAAGGCAGGCGCGTGGGGGCAAGGTTGATTGGTCTTCGCAATCGCGTGGAGTTGGAGAGTGGTGCTACGCAATCGTGACAGGGAGTCCGCGATCGCGGTGAAGGAATCACTGGGCATAATTAATTAAACCCTTCCGCGACTTAACCCTTATTTTACACCATTCTTGTACGGGAAAAAACTTTGGGGATGAATTTTGAAGAGGGAAATCCGTGTTCTACATAGAGGGTAGTATTTTGATTATTAAAACTCTATCATGGGTGATTATAGAATATAAAACCAGTGTAAATTCGTGGTAAAACAGTATAAAAATGGGGTTTTAGGGCTTGAGAATAAGAGACCTTAGGGGTCGATTTGAGGCGTCAAACGGACTCCAATTTTGGAGTTCTTTATATGTACGGACTCGTGAAATGACGAAGAACAGTTTGTATAAAAATTTCTGAATTTCGGGATGTGGGCTCGGGGATCGGGTTTTGACCAAATTCGGGTTTTGAGCTAAATTTGATATTTTTCGATTGGAATTTATTCCTTAAGCATAAATTGATGATAAAAATCTGAACTTGGTAGATTTGGAGCACTCAGAGGCCGAATTTAGAGGCAAGGGCACTGTGGAGTAGTGCGTTAGCCGATTTTGAGGTAAGTAACGCTTCCAAACTTGGAACTAAGGGTTCGAAACCCCAAACTATTTGATATTTGCTGTTAATTAAGGTGACACACTTGTCAAGTGACGGGCATGCGGGCGTTTACCGAATATTGGTAGCCTGGATCATCCCATGGCACTGTCTATTGGTTATCCCAGATTGATATTGTACTGTGAAGGTGGTAATTACCTAAAACGAAATAGAAATCATGCTAAGTATATTTTAAGGCTTCACGCCGATGTGTTCAGAACGGAATGGTCGATTGTTGCTGTCTCTATCTGTGATTATTGCTTTCATGTACTCAGTCCTGTTATAGTATATGTTTCATGCCTCAGTCTCGTAAGTTGCTAGTTTATTTATATTATCATTGGTTTGGGCTGCATTGCATATGTTAGAGCATTCTAAGTGAGACTGGAAGGTACTGACTGAGTGAGGCTTAGAGCCTAGTTTGAGACAGTTATGAGGTCGGACTGCACACCGCAGTGATCTTGAAATCATGCCTTCGTTGGCTTGATATAGCGCTTGGGTTGAAAGGAGCCCCTCCGGAGTTTATACACCCCCAGTGAGCGCACATATATTCCGGAGATGGATTTCTCCGTAGTTGTTATGTTCCGGAGATGGATTTCTCCGTGGTTGTTATGTTCCGGAGATGGATTTCTCCGTGGTTGTTATGTTCCGGAGATGGATTTCTCTGTGGTTATTATGTTCCGGAGATGGATTTCTCCGTGGGGGCTGGATCAGCCTTTTTCCTCAGTACTTAGTGACGGTGTCACTTGTGTTTATGAAATAGCGGGATGGACTTCCCTGAGACTGAAGGCCGTATTCTAGTACTGAGTGGACCACCTTATGAGAGCTCGATTAATGAGTACACATCATTCATGATTCCATATGCATTCATGCTAGTATGCAGGGTTACAGACATATCTTGATACATCGTATTTATTTCTTAATATATTACTGTCATGTCCAATTTATATACTGTTGTTTGAATTGTCGGAGGTTTAGTCCGTCACTACCTCTCAGTCCGTAGTTTGGTTTCGTTACTACTGAGTTGGTGTACTCACGTTACCCCCTGCACCTTGTGTGCAAATCCAGGTACAGAGGAGTTCAGCTCGGGTCAGGGAGCACATTAGTTTCATCAGAGTTGACGAGGTAGCAGCTGGCGACAATGATCTCGTCTTCTCTTTCCTTTCTACCTATCGTATTTATTTTCAGACTATGTTAGTCATTTTGTTTGATTTTATTTATTATTAGCAGTTTATGACTGTGTGACACTGGATCCGGGGTTAGTAGAGTTTGGTCTTTAATTTTCATAAACTGGTTTTATCCAAAAATACTGGATTTATTATTATTGTCATTGATTTCAGAATTTGTTAAAAGGGGCATCTTATGGGAATTTGCATTTAGTTGGATAAAATGGGTGGCTTTCCTGATTCCACGACAGGTGCCATCACGACTCCGGAAATGGGTCGTGACACCATCGGTCTGTGGATGGAAAGCGGTGCTCAAATTGACCTTGGTACCTAATCTTTTCTGAAATGCCTGCCAAAAATGTGCCGTGAACTGATGGCCTATGTCAGATATGATTGAAACTTGAGTACCATGCAATCTGACTATTTCTTTAATGTACAACTGCGCATACTGCTCGGCAGAATCTGTCGTCTTTACTGGTAGAAAATGCGAACTTTGTCAGTCGGTCTACAATAACCCAAATTGAATCATGCTTACGGTAAGTGCGAGGTAGACCTACTAAAAAATCCATATTAATCATCTCCCACTTCAACTGTGGTATCTCTATATCTTGAGCTAGGCCACCAGGCCTCTGATGCTCAGCTTTGACTTGCTGGCAATTCAAACATTTAACCACATGATCTGCTACTTTCTTCTTCATGCCTTTCCACCAATACAACTCTTTCAAATCTAGATACATTTTGGTAGCACCTGGGCGGATAGAGTACCTCGAACTGTGAGAATCTTCCATTATGGCCTTCCTAAGCCCATCTACATCAGGCACACATAACCGATCATTTAACTTCAAAACTCCATCAATTCCAAGGGTGAAAACAGTGATTTCTTTGTTTCTAGCTCCTTCTTTTAACTTCACTAAGTACGGATCTTCGTCTTGCTTAGCCTTAACATGCGCAACTACAGAGGATTGCGCTAAGGCATAAGCAGTTATACCTCTTTCTCCGGTCTCATCCAATCTAATTCCATCATTTGCTAGTTTTTGAATTTCTCTACCCAAAGTTTGCCTTTGTACTGCAAGATGGGCCAAGACACCCATTGACTTCCTACTAAGTGCATCTGCTACCACATTAGCTTTGCCCGGGTGATAAAGGATATTGATGTCATAATTTTTCAATAGCTCGAGCCACCTTCTCTGTCTCAAATTTAATTCTTTTTGCTTGAAAATGTACTGGAGGCTTTTGTGATCTGTAAACACTTCAAAATGCTTGCCATAAAGCTAGTGTCTCCATATCTTTAATGCAAACACCACTGCGGAAAGTTCCAAGTCATGAGTGGGGTAGTTCTTTTCATGATTCTTTAACTTCCTGGAAGCATAAACAATAAATTTTCCATCTTGCATAAGAACACAACCAAGACCAACTCTGGAGGCATCACAATACACTATGAACCCACCCGAACCTGTCAGCAAGGTTAATACAGGTGCAATGGTCAACCTCTTCTTTAACTCTTGAAAACTCTGCTCACAAGCGTCTGACCACTGGAACTTAACTGCTTTCTGAGTCAACTTAGTTAATGGGACTGCAAGTGAGGAAAACTCCTCTACAAACCTTTTATAGTAGCCAGCTAACCCCAAGAAACTCTTGATTTCGGTTGGCGTTGTCGGCCTAGGTTAGTTCTTGACTGCTTCTGTCTTCTGAGGGTCTACTTTTATGCCTTCACTAGATACCACGTGGCCTAAGAATGCCACTGACTGCAACCAGAACTCACATTTTGAAAATTTGGCATAAAGCTCATTCTCCTTCAAGGTCTGCAAGGCTATTCTAAGGTGTTCTGCATTATCTTCCTTGCTCTTAGAGTATACCAAAATATCGTCTATAAAAACGATAATAAAGGTATCAAGGAATGGCTTGAAAACTCTGTTCATGAGGTCAATGAATGCAGCTGGAGCATTTGTCAACCCGAAGGACATTACTAGAAATTCATAGTGCCCGTAGCGAGTTCTAAAGGTTGTTTTAGATATATCTTCTTCTCTAATTCTCAACTGATGGTATCCCTACCTCAAGTATAAGTGCTTTTCACCCTGAAGTTGGTCAAATATATCATCAATTCTTGGCAGTGGGTACTTGTTCTTAATGGTAACTTTATTCAACTGCCGATAGTCGACACACATTCTGAGAGACCCATCTTTCTTCTTGACAAACAGGACCGGGGCACCCCACGGTGAAACACTCGGCCTGATGAATCCCTTGTCAAGGAGGTCTTTCAACTGTTCTCTCAACTCATTAAGTTCTACTGGAGCCATCCCATAAGGAGGTATAGATATGGGCTGAGTGCCTGGCATGAGATCAATGCCAAAGTCTATGATTCTTTCAAGAGGAAGTCCGGGAAGGTCATCTGGGAAAACTTCTGGAAATAAACCTACCTATAAGCGATGATGAGCTACCCTTCCACTCTAAGACTTCTTCATTTGGAAATTGGAACCTGACTATCTTGACATGACAATCTAACATGGATAGCAGGAAGACAACCAATCCATACCCATGATCACATCGAAATCCACCATTTCTAATTCTATGAGATCGGCCTTGGTGTTGCGACCTTGGACTGAAACTATAAAACCTCTATAGACTCTTTTGACTTTCACTGACTCGCCAACTGGAGTAGATACTAGGAATGGCTTACTAAGTTGTTCAGGTTCTAGCCCGAGGTTAATTGCAAAGTATGGAGTCACATATGAAAACGTTGAACCTGGATCCATTATGGCATAAGCATTATGTGAGAAGATTAGTAGTATACCTATAATAACTTCTGCAGATGCCTCTGCACTCTGACGATCCAGTGTATCAAATAAACGGGGTTGTCCCCCTCCCTGAATAACTCGATCTGGACCTCTGCCTACCTCATGCCCGGTCTGATTATGAGAACCACGAGCCTGAGGTGGTGCAACTGCAGTAGCTGAGGAACTAGAAGGACGAGTTGATCCACCACTGAAATTACGTCGCAAATTTAGGAAGTTGGCCTTTATATGACCAATGTCTCCAAAATGATAGCAACCATGAAACCCGAACTTGCACTGACCTGAATGTTTCCGCTTACAGGTTCCACAAAGACCTTGTTGGTTTGAACGTTGTTCAGCATGACTTTGGCTATGTGAGGATGATGTCCTAAAATTCTGATTCTGGCGAGACTGGCTTCCATGACTCTGAGTACGTCTGAAGGAAAACCCACCACCTGACTGATGACTGAACTGAGCTTGTGCTAATGACCCCTTATTAGAGGAATCCCTTCCGCCTCCGCTGGATGTACCATTAAACCTGCCCGATGTCCGAGCTTTCTTGTTATGCTCTTTTTCTTCTCCCCTTTGTTGTCTGTCTTTTTATAGGTGCTTGGCGAATTCCACAATAGAGGAGAAGGCTGTCATCCCTACCGCTGCAGCTGATGTAGTATCCTTAATGTGGTAAGCCAAACATCCAACAAATCCATGAATCTTTGCTTTTTCTGTCTTAACCATGTGAGGAGCATGCTTAGCTAACCTTATGAATTCCATTTAGTACTATTGCACACTTTTATTCCTTTGTTTAAGTTGTTCGAACTCTGTAGCCTTAGCTTCCCTATCCTCTTCCGGGATAAAGTTAGCCATGAAGGCCTCTTCAAATTCTTCCCAAGTAGGCGGACAATCACCTTCATCTCTTTCCTTTTCCCACATCTCAAACCAAGCTCCGGCCACATCTCTAAGCTGGTCAGCGGCCAGCTCCACAGCTTCATCATCAAATGCTTTCATCGCTCGGAGGGCTTTCTTGACACCCTCCAGCCACAACATTGGATCTTCATCTTCTATAGAACCATGGAACAATGAAGGACTCAACTTCAGAAATTCATTCACTCTTGAGGACTCAGAATTGTTCTGTCTATTTTATTGAGGTGGAATCTCATCTCATCTCTCGTTCTGGTTGGACATGAAGTCTTTAAACATCTCCATAGTTGACATCATTAAACATCTGGCCCACCTATGGAGATATAGTTGTCTGAGCCGGAGCTGCTGTTGTGTGCGACACTGGATCCTGAGTTACTGGATCATCATGCTCCACCCCTTCTTCCTGTTCAACCCGGGGTACTTGAAACCCCTTTGTGGATTTACCCTTCCTTTTCTGAGTTGAAGCCGTTTTAGTTCTGCCTTGAGCCACAATAGTAGCAATAGTTTCTTGAGAAGCATCCTGAGTGTTGGTGTCAGAGTTGCGAGTACGAGCCATTTCTGCGAGTTTTGGAGAAAAGAATACATTAGAAAATTTTTAGAGGTAGGCTCTACTGCACGATCTAAAGTGTGAAAAAATGAGACTTTTCCTAAATGCTTGTAGCCTCCTGTTTATAAGTATGGCACGCTTCATACCCATAAACAAGACTCTACTAACACAACTTCATAGACCCCTAGGACTCCATAGACCTGAGGCTCTGATACCAAGTTTGTCACGACCCATTTTCTAAACAAGCCGGGACCGGCACCCGATCACTAAACATGACCGAGCGAACCATCTGCGCTTATCAAATCTATTATAACTTCAAACTTTATATGCAATAAGGCAATACTATAACCAAATACTTTTAATTAATTTAAATATCTAAAATAAACCAACTCCAAAACTTTATTTGTAGAAAAAAATGAAATACTACTAAGTTATTATTAAAAACATCTGAATCTTAACCCCACGACTATGTCTATGAAGCCTCTACTGATAAACTGACACACTGCTCAGGACATGAGGTTTCTTGGCCATTTCTCTAAATAAACAAAGAAATAGCTAGATAAATATGACTCTAAGAAATACTTCACGAACAAAAGTGGAGCTCACCAATAGCACTGGAAGAGGGAAGTCCTAACCCGTCGTATGTTCGTCTGCAAAACCGGTTCCTACGTTGTACCGCAGACCAACATAGGTTCCCAAAAGAGAACGTCAGTACTATCCATTGTACTCAGTGAGTCTCAACGACAGGAACGGAACTTTAATAACATATACATTACGAGCAAAGGTTTTAAATGCATGTAAAACATAAAGCTTATAAGAATAAAAAATAATTGCATAATAGAAGTTCACGAATATTCTAAAAGAAATTCTTTTCTTTTTCTTTAAAAAAAATATACTACACTTTATACTTTGGGAGTTCCAACTATCCTGACCTATTTCTGTCTTAGTCACCGTGTGATCGTCACGGGTTCGATCCCAACCTGATCGAATAGGCCCAATCCATGAGGTGCCACTCGTTTCATTATTCTCAGCGCTCATGTATCATAACTTAGCATGGCTAAGTAAATTCTCAGCAACGAGACCCTCGGCTCGTGTTCTCCCTACTTTGGCACAAGTAGTTTTAGGAAGTCAACGCCTTGGTCAGGACCCTCGGCCTGGATGATGACCCCTTCTCAGAATAAAGGATACTCCCAAAAAAATTTTCTTTCTAAAACTTTTTCTTGTGACTTTTTAAGTCTAAATCTTTCAAACATACTTATTCTAGAATGCTTAAATGTAAGGTATGGCATAAGAATGAAATAAATATAAAAATTTATTTCTAAATATTCTTGTTTTTGTATGAATTTTTAACATGAAAATGACATATAATAATAACACAAAAATCTGAAAATTTATGCATATGTATTAAAATAAATCATCTAACTTTAACTAAAATAATTCTAAGTTAATAGGAACTCACTCACTTCAATTAAATACATATTCTCTCTTTTAGCAAATTCATCAACCACCTTGTATGCACAGTTTTGTGAGTTAACCACTTTGGTAAAGGATTTTATCAACTCACCTCAAAACTTCTCGAGCCAATACGTAGGCCCCTGTCCAAATTAATACCAGTCAAACAATCAATTCTACAACAACCAGTGTATTTTAATCAATTTTAAAGTTTCACACCTAAACATGTAATTTATTTTTGATATAGAGAAAGAAGGGAATTAGCTATCCAATTCTTATACTGTAGGATAATTAACAATAAGGAATTTTATATACCTGAGTTCAAGAATTAGTGATTTGTAAAGAATCCCAAAGTTTCCGTTGACTGCGTGATTGTTCGCTGCCTCTGTTTCTAATATTCCAACGTTTTTTCTTTAGTTCTGTTCCTACACTTTTGTGGTTTTGGTTTATTGACTTTCACCAAGGCTTTATGCCTTTTGGTCGCTGGAACAGATAGTACTATATGGGCTTTTATCCCAATTTCTTGAAGACTTATTTGGTTTTCTTTTTTTTGTACAAGAATTTATTAAACTCACTTTTAATAGTTAATAATACTCATTCTTAGTAATTAGTAACATTAAAAATATTAATATTCCCTAATTGTATATCTAATTATTTAAGTGTGTGTGTATATATATATTTCACTATAGGCAAGAAAAATAATAATAATAATAATAATTTAATTTTATAATTAGCATGTCTAGAAACTGTTAAAAATTTGACGAATGTTACAGGATAAATTTTGCCTATCAAACCTTTTGTTTGCTTCCATTTAAGCTCTAAGTATGATTTTCCTATCTTATTCTCCCTGCTTTAATCTATATTGAGGTGTAATTTAAAGAATAGTAGGTCTCTTGAGATTCTTAAAATCATTTGTTGTAGTAATTTGTGAGCAAAATCGGCGGGTGATGCTATTGATTTTTGAAAACATATATGCAAATTAAAATTCAAAGAGCTCTAAACTGTTGGAGAATTAACAGAAGGAATAGGGTGGAGTTGGATATCCTTAAGTGACTCTTTAGTAGCTTTTGGTTCATCTCATTTTGTGATTTTAATTTCCCACGATTCTTTCTTTCTTTGGTGTGATTTCAATAGGTGTTTGTTTTCATATTCGTCTAGTTACTAGCTTCATGAAATGACTGCGCCCGTTCAATTGTTTGCTTTGGATATTTGATCTGGGCCGTGGGAGTGAGGAAAGACTAGCCATCAGAGGTTAAATTTAGGGGAAGTGCACGGTTAGCCACTAATAACACATGTATTTACTTTTAAGTCACTGTTTAAAATGTTTTTAGTCTTTAGCTATTGCTTTAATAAACTTTACCTGCCCGGACAACGTCCTTCTGCTCATAAAGTTCAGGACCAAGTGTCCTTAACTTTTGAACTTGTAACTTTAAGTTCAGGACTTCAGGACTACATGTCCTTAACTTTCGAACTTGTAACTCTAAGTTCAGGACTTCAGGACTACATGTCCTTAACTTTTGAACTTGAAACTCGAAGTTCAGGACCACTTGTCCTTAATTTCTGTGCTTGTAACTCTAAGTTAAGGACTACTTGTCCTTAACTTCTGAATTTGTAAGTCTAAGTTCAGGACCTATTGTCCTTAACTTTTGAGCTTGTTAGTCTAAGTTCAGGACCAAGTTTCCTTAACTTTTGAACTTGTAACTCTAAGTTTAGGACCAAATGTCCTTAACTTTTGAGGTTGTTAGTCTAAGTTCAGGACCTATTGTTCTTAACTTTTGAGCTTATTAGTCTAAGTTCAGGACCCATTGTCCTTAACTTTTGGGCTTCTTAGACTAAGTTCAGGACCTATTGTCCTTAACTTTTGAGCTTGTTAGTTTAAGTTCAGGACTTCAGGACCTATTGTCCTTAACTTTTGAACTTGTAACTGTAAGTTCAGGATCTATTGTCCTTAACTTTTGAGCTTGTAACTCTAAGTTCAGGACCAAGTGTCCTTAACTTTTGACGCTCAGTAAAAATGCAGTACCCACCATGTCGTCAGCTTCCTTAAATCTTTCTGTCTCTTTCATAACTTCTGCTATCTATATCTTTATTAATTAAAGCGTTAACCTAACTCTTACTATTTCTCATTTCGAATTCTGATCATCTTACTACTAGTACTATTGCGATTATCAATTTTCCAAATTAAACAATTATAGAGTAGAGAACAAACGGATTGGAAAATGAAAAAGTAGAGAATGGAGGAATTTTCTCATCGGAAACCGTTATCGGCGGCACGGTTCTTCTCCCTAAAACATGAAAGAGATAGAAGAAAGGGTAACACATTCTTTTCATATTAATTTTAATAGAATAGTGGCTACTATTTCTAAGCATTAAAATACTGTATAAAAAGTAAATACCACTTTAAAAAGTGGCTACCTGATGCGAGGCTAGAATTCATGGTTTAATATGTTATATGCCCTACATTTTATATGCGTTAATGATAAAAATACACTTTTTATGTGTGTAATGGAGTCTATTACATGTGTAGGTGAATTGGAGATGGAAGCCGAGCTAAATGGATGCAAATACATCGAAAATACGCTCAAGAGGCGAAGAGGAGTGCACTGGGCTATAGCCGGGCGTTTGAGCCCAAACGCCTAACCCTGCCTGGCGTTAGCCAGGTGCCAGAGCCCAAACGCCTGCCTTAGCCTGGCGTTATCCAGGCGCCAGAGCCCAAACGCCAGGCCCTTGTTCCGGTTAAATCCGAGTTTTTGAAGAGTTTAAGTGTTTCCCGATTGGAATAGAAATCTCCTACACGTTTAGGGTTTATCCCAAACATATAAATAGACCCAAAAACA
>ML332707.1:0-34803 GCA_005239505.1 Nicotiana paniculata
TTGATACGTTAACTCCTTGTGGGATCGACTCTGGGCATAATACCCCGGATTATATTTGCAACGGTCGCTTAGTCTTTTATTAGACATAGTTGAGCGTGATCAGTGTCGTCAGTTTGAGTGTCTTCAGTAGGGCGGCATGACAGTTACCCAGTATGAGGACCGCTTTGTGGATTTGGCTTGGCATGTTATTCTTTTGTTACCCACATAGATAGATAGAGAGTTAGGAGATTTATTGAGGGCCTTGCTCAGCCCATCAGGTTGCAGATGGCCAAAGAGACGGGGGCTGAGATTTCCTTTCAGGACGCGACCAATATGGCCAGGAGAGTTGTGTCGGTTCTTGGGATGGGAAGTCAGGGGTTAGACAAGAGACCTTGCCATTCTGGTGGATTCATTGGTGCCTCATCTAGAGGCAGGAGTACTCAAGGCAGAGGCCATCCTTGTAGGCCATTTAATTCAACACCTTTAGACGTCCAAGGGGGACCCAAGTGGTCGTGGATCTCATTTGCCTTATTTTGATCGGTCAGCCCCTATTGATGCACTGCCTCTCCAGAGCTTTCAGGGAGGGTATCCAGGTCGACAGATTCAGTTTACCGACCAACAGTCTCGACAGTCGACGTCTTGTTATACTTGTGGTAACGCGAGGCACATTGATAGGTATTGCCCTCATGCGTCGGATAATTCTTAGTACCAGAATTCTCGTGCTATAGTTCCGGCACCAGTTGTAGCACCAGCTACCCAGCCAGCTAGGGGTAGGGGTCAGGTAGCCAGAGGTAGAGGTCAGAATGGTAGAGGTGGAGGCCAGCCCATTAGAGGTGGAGGTCCACCTGTCCGGGGTCCTCCCAGTGACGTAGTTCAGGGTGGTGGGGCCTATCCCCGATTATATGCATTTCCATCCAGACACGAGGCAGAGTCCTCCGATACAGTTATCACAGTTAACATTTCAGTTTGTAATAGAGTTGCTTCAGTTTTGTTTGATCCAAGGTCTACTTATTCTTATGTGTCATCATATTTTGCCTCGTATTTGGTTGTGACCCGTGTCTCCTTGAGTGTCCATGTTTATGTGTATGCACCGATGGGGGATACTATTGTGGTAGATTGTGTATATCGTTCATGAGTAGTCGTTATTGAGGGTCTTGAAACTAGTGTAGACCTTTTTCTTCTTGACATGCTCGATTTTGATGTCATATTGGGCATGGATTGGTTGTCACCTTATTATGCCATCTTGGACTGTCACGCCAAGACAGGTACTTTAGCTTTGCCTGGATTGCCTCGGTTAGAATGGAAAGGGACTCCTGGTCATTGTCCCAGCAGAGTGATTTCTTATGCCAAGGCTTGTCGCATGGTTGAGAAGCGATGTTTGGCTTATTTGGCTCATATTCGTGATTCTAATGCCAAAATTTCTTCAATAGAGTCAGTGCCTATTGTTCGGGAGTTTCCCGAAGTGTTTCCTGCAGACCTGCCGGGGATGCCACTCGACAGGGATATCGATTTTTGTATTGATGTGGCTCCGGGAACTCAGCCCATTTCTATTCCTCCATACTTGATGGCCCCACCAGAATTAAAATAATTGAAAGAACAGTTGCAAGACCTGCTTGATAAAGGTTTCGTCAGGCCAAGTGTCTCGTCCTGGGGTGCACCAGTTTTGTTCATAGAGAAGAAGGATGGATCAATGAGAATGTGTATAGATTATCGGCAGTTGAATAAGGTTACTATAAAAAATAAATATCCATTGCCGAGAATTGATGATTTATTTGATTAGCTTCAGGGTGCCAGTGTGTTTTCGAAAATTGATCTGAGATCGGGCTACCATCAGTTAAAGATTAAGGCGTCTGACGTTCCTAAGACAGACTTTTAGACGAGGTATTGGAATTACTAATTTTTGGTGATGTCTTTTGGCTTGACTAATGCCCTAACATCCTTTACGGATTTGATGAATCGGGTTTTCAAGCCTTATCTGGATTCCTTCGTAATTGTGTTCATTGATGATATTCTTATATACTCCCGCAATCGGGAGGAGCATGAGCAGCACCTCCGTATAGCACTCCAGACTTTGAGGGATAATCAGTTGTATGCAAAATTTTCAAAGTGTGAATTCTGATTAGATTCAGTACCTTTACTGGGTCACATCGTATCAACAGATGGTATTTAGGTAGATCCGAAGAAGATAGAGGCAGTCAAGAACTGGCCTAGACCTACTTCAGCCACGAAATCAGGATCATCTTGGGTTTAGCGGGATACTACCGTCGTTTTGTGGAGGGGTTCTCGTCCATAGCGGCCCCGATGACGAGATTGACTCAGAAGGGTGCCCCATTTAAATGGTCGGATGAGTGTGAGGCGAGCTTTCAGAAGATCAAGACAACCTTGAATTCAGCACCGGTGTTGGTGTTGCCATCAAGTTCAGGATCTTTACAGTATATTGTGATGCTTCTCGTGTTGGGCTTGGAGCAGTATTGATGCAGGATGGCAGGGTGATTGCATATGCGTCTCAGCAGTTGAAGATTCATGAGAAGAATTATCATGTTCATGACTTGGATTTGGCCGCCATTGTTCACGCATTAAAAATATGGAGGCACTATCTTTATGGCGTGCCATGTGAGGTTTACACGGATCATCGTAGCCTCCAGTACTTGTTCAAGCAAAAGGATCTTAATTTGATATAAAGGATATGGCTAGAATTATTGAAAGATTATGACGTCACTATATTGTATCATCCAGGAAAGGCCAATGTGGTGGCCGATGCATTGAGTAGAAAGGCAGTAAGTATGGGAAACCTTGCATTTATTCCAGTTGGTGAGAGACTGTTAGATTCAGATATTCAGACGTTGGCTAATCATTTCATGAGGTTGGACATTTCGCCAAGCCATGTTCTAGCTTGTACAGTTTCTCGGTCTTCCTTATTCGAGCGTATTAGAGATAGACAGGATGATGACCCACACTTGATGGTCCTTAGGGACACCGTTCGACATGGTGGTGCCAAGAAGGTTACAGTTGGAGAAGACGGTGTTTTGAGGATGCAGGGTCGTATATATGTTCTTAATGTTGATGGAATTCGTGAGTTGATCCTTGAGAAGGATCACAGTTCTAAGTATTCTATTCACCCGGGTGCTGCCAAGATGTACCAAGACTTGCGACAACATTATTGGTGAAGAAGGATGAAAAAGGATATTGTTGCTTATGTGGCTCGTTGTTTGAATTGCCAACAGGTGAAATATGAGCATCAACTCCCGGTGGTTTACTTCAGCAGATAGAGATTCCTGAGTGGAAGTGGGAGCGTATCACTATGGACTTCGTTGTTGGACTCCCACGGACTTAGAGGAAGTTCGATGCCGTTTGGGTTATTGTGGATAGGTTGACTAAATCAACACATTTCATTCCAGTGGCAAGTACTTATACTTCGGAGCGGTTGGCAGAGATATATATTCCAGAGATTGTTCGCCTTCACGGTGTGCCCGTGTCTATTACTTTTTATTGAAGTACACAGTTTACCTCGCACTTTTGGAGGGCAGTTCAGCGAGAGTTGAGTACACGAGTTGAGTTGAGCACAGCATTTCATCCTCGGACGGACGGACAGTCCGAGCGTACTATTCAGATCTTGGCGGATATGCTCCGCGCTTGTGTTATTGATTTTAGAGGTTATTGGGATCAATTCATGCCGTTAGAAGAGTTTGCCTACAATAATAGTTATCAATCGAGCATTCAGATGGCTCCCTATGAGGCATTATATAGTAGACGGTGTAGATCACCAGTTGGGTGGTTTGAGTCGGGAGAGGCTCGGTTATTGGGTACAGACTTAGTTCATGAGGCCTTAGATAAGGTCAAGGTTATACAGGATCTACTTCGTGCAACTTAGTGTAGGCAAAAGAGTTACGCCGACCGTAAGGTTTGTGATGTGGCATTCATGGTTGGAGAGAGAGTATTACTTCGGGTGTCGCCCATGAAGGGTGTCATGTGATTTGGGAAGAAGGGCAAGTTGAGACCTAGGTATATCAGACCATTTGAGATTCTCGAGAGAGTGGGGGAGGTAGCTTATAGACTTGCATTGCCTCTAGGGTTATCCTCAGTTCATCCGGTATTCCATGTGTCTATGCTTCGAAAATATCATGGTGACCCGTCCCACGTGTTATATTTCAGCTCTGTCCAATTGGACAAAGATTTGACTTATGAGGAGGAGCCGGTAGCCATTTTAGACCGGCAGGTTCGTAAGTTGAGATCAAAGAGTTACCCTTCAATTCGAGTGCAGCGGAGAGGTCAGTCCGAGTCGGACATGCAGAGTAGATATCCTCACTTGTTTTCCAGTTCAGGTAATTTCCTATGTCCGTTCGAGGATGAACGGTTTTTTTAGAGATGGAGATTATGATGACCCAAAGGGTCATCTTATGAATTAAGACTCTATTCCGGGCTTATTAGCCTTCAAAGATTAATTTTATTTACTTTGATTTGCATGCGCAGTCCGGGCGTGAAACCAAAAGGCTTTTTATGTGAAAATATGAGAAATAATAATCTATGGAATTAAAATTTTGTTTTAGTTGACTTTGTTTAACATTTTGAGTAAACGGACCCGGACTCGTGTTCCGACGGTCCCGGAAGGTCCGTAGTAAAATATGGGACTTGGGCGTATGTCCGGAATCGAATTCCGAGGTCCCTAGCTCGGGAAATGAATTTTTGATGAAAATTGTTAGACTGAAATTTAAAGGAATTAAAGAAATTTATTAATGCTTGAACTCGTTGGTATCGGGCCCGTATTTTGGTTCCCGAGCCCGGTACAGGTCTATTATAACATATATGTCATGTTTGTGAAATTTGGTGGAAATCGGAGTTTATTTGACGTGATTCGGACGTACGGTTGAGAAGATAGTGAATTTGAAATGTTCTTGAGGAATTCATGAGTTTTAATTCTAAATCCGTAGTTTTAGGTGTTATTTTAGCAATTTGATCCCACGAGCAAGCCCGTAAGATATTTTTGGACTCGTGTGCATGTTTGGTTTGGAGCCCCAAGAGCTCGGGTGCCATTCGAGCGATGCGCGAGTTGAGTTAAAACTCAACCAAGGCTGCTGGTGCACCAGTTCTGGTGTGTCCGCACCTGCGAGTCTTTGCCCGCAGGTGCGAGCGAGAGCCCGCAGGTGCGAGCGAGAGCCCGCAGGTGCGACCCAGGCCCAACTTCCCCTTTTCCGCAGATGCAGACTTCCTTCATAGAAGCGGGACCGCAGAAGCAGAACATTTTCTGCAGGTGCGGTCCCAGTGGCCATTCCCTTTTCCGTAGAAGCGGAAGCCCTCCCATACGTGCACAAGCGCAGGTGCGATCCAAGCACCGCAGGTGCGAGGGTGGGGTAGTGAGTTCAAATTAATTAGAACTCCAGCCGTTTTTCTTCTTATTTTTCACAAGGGTAGAAGACTTAGGACGATTTTATCAAGGCTTTTCTTCCAAAATCATAGGTAAGTGTTCATTAACTCGTTCCTTCCAATCTTTTACTATTTTATACAAAGATTTAACCTAAGAATCTAAGGTTTTCATGGTGGGATTGGGGATTTTGGGTAGAAACTAGGTATTTCGAAAATTTGTGGAATTTGACCTCAATTGGGGTCGGATTCCAAAACCAATCATATATCTGGGCTCGGGGGTTAACGGGTAAACAGAATTTGGTCCGAACCCTGAGTTTGGACCAAGCAGGATCGGGGTCGATTTTTAACTTTTTTTGAGAAAACTTAGGAAAATCATAATTTTTCAGTAAAAGTAGTTCCATTAGCATTAATTAATGATATTGAACTAATTATGATTAGATATGAGTGTGTTGGAGGTGAATTCGAAAGAAAAAGTTGTAATTGAGCAGTGAGTGGCCTGCATAATTGAGGTAAATGTTGTGTCTAACTTTAGCTTGAGGGAATATGTATTGTGTGATTACTTGTTACCTCTTTTGTTGCTCAATCCAATGTATAGGTGAGGTGACGAGTACCTATACATTGTGATCAGGTCATAACATGCGAGTGAAAGTAAATTCTTGTCATTTTGGTAGTTGTAAAGCCTATTACTTGTGATTATCGTTGTTGTTGAAATGTTGGAAGTTTGGTACCATGGTCCACCATGATGGATAATATTGTGAATATTGAATTGAGATTGAAATGATGAATGAAAATAGAAACTATGATGAAATATCGATTTCCTGCGAAATCCCTCCTTGTATGTTGTTAATGATTCTGTGATTGGTAAGGAGGAGTGTAAAGAACGAAGGGTGATGTTGTGCATGATCCAAATATATTCTATTGGGATGAAGAGTGTAAATCACGAAGGGTGATGTCGTGCCTGAATGAAATACATTGTGAGAGTAAAAGCACGAAGGGTGATGTCGTGCCTGAATGAAATACATTGTGAGAATAAAAGTACGAAGGGTGATGCCGTATATGCTTATTTATTTTATGGGGAGTATGAGAGTAAAAGCACGAAGGGTGGTGCCGTGCGAGTTCCTTTTCTATTCTTGTTGCTTTAAATTATTGTTGATTACTGTTTATTGCTTTCTTATTGTTTTTCTCACTCCTTATGTTAAATTCCCCATAGCATGATCCCTTCCCATTATTGGATATAATGTTAACTCTTTAATTTCTATTATTGTTGCTAGTATGTTTATATATGTCCAGATTTTATGTGGTGTCCTGTCCTAGCCTCGTCACTACTTCGCCGAGGTTAGGCTCGACACTTACTCAGTACATGGGGTCGGTTGTACTGATACTGCACTCTGCACTTCTTGTGCAGATCCAGGTACCGATTAGAACTGATTCCTTGAGCATAGTTTAGTTTTTACACAGAGACACAAGGTAGATCTGCTGGCGTCCGCAGATTTCTGTAGTCTTCCCTTATTTATTTAGATATTGTTTCATTTCATTCAAAACAGAGACAGATTTCTTTCAGTCCATTTATTTGTAGTACTCTTTAGTAGTTCGTGAATTGTGACACCAGACTGTGGGTAGTTATATAGTATATATTTAGTTCGTGGTTCGGTTTATTTATTCGGTTATTATTCATGAAGTTATTTATTGGGAAATATTAGATTCAATATTCATTTTTTGAATTGTTATTCATGTTTAAGCAAATTGTTAAAAGAAAATGGTTAGTTAAGTTCTAACATTGGCTTGACAGTTGAACCATATCCTAGGGTGACCCAGAGCTATAAGGACAGAAGAAATTACTATATTATTATTCTATTGGTTCTTGAGAGTAAATTGTATACTAAGTTCTATCCGGTCGTTAAGAAGTATTGCTAGACGCCATCCTTGGTTAGTATATTGATTTGATTAATTTACTATTGGTTTAGTATTGAACCTATGGGGTTACATACTAATGAGTGTTCTGATCTTTGCTAAAGGTTTAATTACTTTATCATTTGATAATTAAATTAAAGAATTTAATTAGTCAAATAAATTTAGCTATTAGTCCGAATGAAATATTATTATATTTTTTGCTAGCATAGAGGATATAACTAATATTGCAAACAGATTGAAGTTTTATATTTGGAGTAGAAAATTAAATTATATCTCTTGGATGAAATATATATATATATATATATGTGTGTGTGTGTGTGTGTGTGTGTGTGTGTGTGTGTGTGTGTGTGTGTGTGTGTGTGTATGATTGATCACGCCCAACTATGCCTTATAAAAAGGAAAAAGCGATCACTGCAAATATATTCCGGCTATCAAGTCCGAATTTGAATCCCACGGGTAATTAACGTATCAATTACAGCTACCAGACTGACACAATTTTATACAATCAACTTTCCAAGATATTTAGATAACAGATTGGTTGTTTACTAACTAACTATAACTTAATGAGAATCCAGTAACTAAGAACTAACTAAGAACGTGTTGTAGACAATAATTGGAATGATCTAAGGTTATGATTTACCCTATTGTCGGAGTCCTTACCCCTATGTTTGTTATAAATTTTCCTAAATATTTTCTATTGATCATGAGCACTCTGATTGTTGTAACTCTCTCCCAAGTAATTACAACTATATACTAGACATATTCTCCCGAATTACGCTAGCTAAATTTAATTACAGCTCAATTAGATCGTACCCAAGGTTTCATTATCCCTAATCCCACCTTTAAACCCTTCGTATTGATCCCTCATATACGTCAGGAGTGATTTTGTTCAACAACGACCTAAATATTCACTCTACCCGAGTAATGCATAGTAAATAGGAACATCTAATTGAGGGCCCTTCAATCAACAACAACAAGCATATAATTGAAGAAATAGGGATAAAGATATGGAAAATCTATATTAACATAACAAGAAATTCATCTTTCAATAAGTTCCATCAAAACCCTAGATTAGAAGTTTAGCTAGTCATACTAATGCAAAACATAGGACTAATATGATTCATAATTCACAATTAGAAGTAAGATGTCACGACCCCAAATCCTAAACCGGCCGTGATGGCGCCTATCTTGGAACTAGGCTAGACAATAATCACATGTTTATAGTTTCTCTAAAAATCCCAACCAATTTCAGGCATTTCATAAAATATACAAAATTTACTAAAGACATTAAGCCAATAAACAGTTCGACCAACCCCAAAACCCAGAGCCAACATGTCATGAGCATCTAAAAGAGATAAGCCAAAAAGGTATACTATTATAATACAAAACCTCCGAATAAATATCTAGATACAACAAGAAGGGAAAACAGAGATGCTACGGACGCTGAACAACTACCTCTATATCCTGCACTCCGGCTCCGCGCGGAATAAATAGCTAATGCTCGGTATCTGCACACAGGGGTGTAGGGAGTAATGTGAGTACACCAACTCAGTAGTAATGAAAATAAATCAAGTCTAAGCGGCAAGAAACACATAAAAATCAATGTCTTCAATTCACAATTCCAACAGTATAACATAGATATATGAAATCATCATGCCTTAAAACCAACTTCAGAAAAATCCCTTGAAAAATGTATATTTTCAACAACTTCAAACCGAAAGATTTAGTATGAAAATGAAGTAAATCATAAAGTGGCCCATCGGGCAAACATAATTCGTAAATTCAGAGTGAAAGTGGTAAAATCAAAAGTAGCCCCTCGGGCAAAAACATGTATTATAATCAGCCCCTCGGGCATGCCTCACAGTCACTCATAATCATCCCCTCGGGCATACCTCACCATCACTCATAATTAGCACATCGGGCATACCTCATAGTCATTCATGCCTCCCAATCACTCGGCACTCGGTGCGCTCACTGGGGGTGTGTGCAGACTCCGGAGGGGCTCCTTCAGCCCAAGCGCTAATATCAAGACACCTCCTGGCGTATCATATCCTCACAATCAGACCCTCGGCCTCACTCAGTAGAACTTCTCAAAAGCCCCTCGGGCGAATCAGTAAAACGGGGTACTCGACCCAAAATATTATTTATTTAAATCTCAAAATAGTGTAAATCAGGCTGAGTTTCGAAAACAGTAAACACAATGTGACTGAGTGAAATCATCAATAAACAGTGAGGAAAACAACAGTAAAAAGCTCACAAGGGGTATAAACAAATCGGCACGAGGCCCCATCCAAGGCTTATATCCCAAATATTGCAACAATCTTTAGAACATAATTTAACATAAGGGTTTGAGTAAAATATGCAACTCATTAGTTGTCGCGGAGAAGACCAAGTCCAATCCAAAAATCAGTGCACGATACATACTCGTCATCCGACATGTACGCCATTCGAAAATCAGTGAGACATATGTGGTCCGCGGTTTCATACCTTCAAAACAAGATTTATAGCCATTACTTACCCCTACCAGGCCACAACACTAGTCTGCTATGCTCTTTCCCTTCAAATTGGCTCCAGATTGCTCCGAATCTAGCCAAAACTAGTTTAACATCATTATTATATACTAAAGGAACACAACCCAATCGAAAACTATCAAATTACACAAGAATCCCAAAATTCGGCCAAACCCGAGCCCCGGGCCCACGTCTCAGAATTCGATAAATTTCACATCACTAGAGACCTCGTCCTCCCACGATTCTACACATACCAAAAACACCACAATCGTACCACAATTGCCTACCCAAATTGCTAAAAGAATTTTCCAATCCTCCACCCATTCTTCCCAACCTTTTCCTACTTTAATCCTTCAATTTACAAGCCTAATCCGAACAAAATAGCATAGAAACGACTTTAATAACCCGGGAACTTACCTCCACTGAAGAACCACGAATTCCCTCTTCAAATTGCCTTCAAATGAGCTCCAACCGCATGCAACAATGGTGAAATAAATAAAATTTCACGGAGGCCTCTTTTATACTGTTATGCCCAGCAATTCCACACCTGCGGACACTTAATCGCACCTTCGGACCCACACCTGCGGTCCCAGGTGCGCACCTGCGCAATCCCACTAACGGACCAATCTTTGCACCTACGGCGACTTCTCTGCACCTGCGGCATCGCAGGTGCGTCCAACTCTTCGCATCTGCGGATTTCCCCTGCCTAGCCTCTTTTTGCAACAGCAGAAACTTACATCAGCATCCATTTGCTGCAATTTTCCAAGTTCAAAATTCCGCATCTCCCGCTCTGTCTCCCAGGTGGCATCCTCCACCGGTTGCCCTCTCCACTGAACCTTCACTGAAACTATATCCTTAGACCTCAGCTTTCTGACCTGTCGACCAAAATAGCCACTGGCTCTACCTCATATGACATATCACCCTCGAGCTGAACCGTGCTGAAGTCCAAAACATGAGGCGGGTCGCCAACATACTTCCGGAGCATCGAAACATGGAACACCGGATGAATACTCGATAAGCTGGGAGGCATGGCAAGTCTATAAGCCACCTCCCCAACCCTCTGAAGCACCTCAAATGGCCCAATGAACCTGGTACTCAGCTTTCACCTCTTCCCGAATCTCATAACACTCTTCATGGGCGACACCTTTAGCAACACCTTATCCCAAACCATGAAAGACACATCTCGGACCTTCCGGTCCGCATAACTCTTCTGCCTAGACTGCGCCGCGCGAAGCCGCTCCTGCATCAACTTCGCCTTACCCAACGCATCCTGAACCAAGTCTGTGCCCAATAGCCTAGCCTCGCCCGGCTCAAACCAACCAACCGGAGATCTGCACCTCCTACCATATTGTAGACATGTAATTTTTGACCCTCCCCGTGATTTTACACAGTATATTGTTTAAATATTTAGTTTAGGTCTAATATCATTATTTTAACTAGTTTTGACCTTTTTACTTTATTTTATTGCAAGAACTAAAATTATAAAAAATAGTTTCATTTTTGTAGTCATACTATTTTGCTAGGATTTTTATTTTTTATATAATCTTTGAAAAATACCAAAAAAATAGTTTCAACTTCTTAGCCCAATTTGTAGATTTAGAGCTCAACTCAGACCTAAGCCCATAATTCTCAATCTCATTCCCCTTATCCCAATACCTATTAACCTGACCCTAAAACATATACCCTATTCGGCCAAACCCGAACCCCGGGCCCACGTCTCGAAATTCAATAAATTTCATATCACTAGAAACCTCGTCTTCCCACGATTTTACACATACCAAAAATACCATAATCGGAGCACAATTGCCTACCCAAATTGCCAAAAGAATTTTTCAATACTCCACCCATTATTCCCAACCTTTTCCTACTTTAGTCCTTCAATTTACAAGCCTAATCCAAACAAAATAGCGAAACAACTTTAATAACCCGGGAACTTACCTCCACCGAAGAACCACAAATTCCCTCTTCAAATTATCTTCAAATGAGCTCCAACCGCATGCAACAATGGTTCTTTCATACTGCTCTGCCCAGCAATTCCGCACCTGCGGACACTTAATCGCACCTGCAGACCCGAACCTGCGGTCGCACGTGCACACCTGCGCAATCCCACTAACAGACCAATTTTCGCACCTACGGCCACTTTTCCGCACCTGCGGCTTCGCAGGTGCGGCCAACTCTTCGCATCTACGAATTTCCCCAGCCTAGACTCCTTTCGCACCCGCGCATGGCCTTTCGCACTTGCGACGTCGCACCTGCGGCTACCCATCCGCAGGTGCGGCCAACACTAGAAACTTACACCAGCAGCCATTTGCTGTAATTTTCCAAGTTCAAAACTCCGCCAACCATCCGAAATCAATCCCGAGCCCCTCGGGGCCCCAACCAAAAATACCAACACACCCCATAGAATTATTCCAACTTAGTCGAGCCTTCGAAACACCAAAAACAACATGAAAACACCAAAACTACATCAAATTCAATCCTATAAACTTTGAAATTTCCAAATTTCGCCAACTATGCCGAAACCAACCAAAACACCTCCAATTGACCTAAATATTGCACACATACCCAAAATGACATTACGGACGTGTTCCAACTTCCGGAATCCCATTCGGACCCCGATAGCCTATTTTTTCCAAAAACTAACTTTCGCAAATTCAAGCCTAGTTCTACACCGAACATCAAAACTTCATTCCGAACACCCTCCTAAGTCCCAAATCACCTAACGAATCTATCTGAGCCATAAAATCCATATTCCGAGGTCGTTCACCAATAAGTCAACTCTCAGTTGACTTTCTCAACTATTAGGCTACTTTAGGAGACTAAATGCCTTAATTCTCACCATGACCACTCCGGACCCAAACCAACTGACCCAACACAACATAAACAGGCTAAGCAATATANTAATTGCTTGATCTTCTCCCCCAAGTTCTTGCCTCCAATATTGTCTAAAACAAGCCTCCTCTGACTTCTGGGCGAGTTTGGGTTCTTATAGGTTTAGTTTAGTTTCTCAAGAAATTACACAAAAGCCCCTGCATTATATTGCGCCTGACAGCCCATCCGCGGCCGAGGATTCAACCGTGGACTTTCACCCATGCACTGGCTTCCTTCGCGATCAGCTGCGCACCCAGGGCCGCGGTCGCGGACCTGCATTTTGCCTCTTTTTTTTGTTTTTCTCGCTCTTTTTCATCTGGGCTATTGTTTGATTGGCCTTGTATGTTCATAATGCCTTCAAAACTCCCTTTATCTTCCTCCTAGCTTGGAGTGGCTCTTGAAAAAAATAAATTTCTCAATTAGAGCATTTTGTTATATTTTATCATTCCAACATCAATAAAGTGCGGTTAAATTAGAGTATAAATAGCGTCTAAAATACACAATTATAGGCTACTATCAACACCCCACACTTTAACCATTGCTCGTCCTCGAGCAATAAAACCACACTCTACAGGCCTAACTTCCCTAAGCAACTTCCCTACTCATCATACCAAGAATATTTCACAATGACTAACTACATTAGTGTAACATCCACACCTCAAGAGTAGACTCTCCCTAGCCACGCAATGTCCCTAACCGGCCCACTTACTCTAAGTCAGAGGTCCAGATTTACCTCCT
This sequence comes from Nicotiana paniculata, assembly GCA_005239505.1. Taxonomy (NCBI): domain Eukaryota; kingdom Viridiplantae; phylum Streptophyta; class Magnoliopsida; order Solanales; family Solanaceae; genus Nicotiana; species Nicotiana paniculata. The sequence goes on from ML332707.1 coordinate 13,371, forward strand.
TCATGAATCAAGTGCCCTCTTACCACAAAAGAGACTTATTTCATAATCAGTACAATTCACGCACACTAAGGATTTCAAAAGAAATAACATTCGCTCACCCTCAGAAAGAACATTCTTGTGCCACAGAAAACGCACCATAAGCTTGCCCGTAGTGTACTACTCTACTAATCGAGCTAGTTTAGTCTAGGATCAATTAGGACTCGATTTGGATGTAATGTAGGTTGTAGGTCGGGTAGGATACATTTAGATATAATAGTGACTACACCTCCCTAAGCACTTTAACACATATATTTTAATGTTCAAGCCCATACTTATATCAAACCACAACTCCACTTTCACATCCATATGTAGTATCCCATACTTACTTAAGCACAATTATATCAAAATCCACCACCATAAAAGACTATTCTTCACACAATACAACTCTTTTTTTTTCAATTCAGGTGGCTTTTAGTATTACTTTTCAATACAATGCACCTTTCTCTTTATTTCATCAGTTTCACTCAAAATCCAAACCGACCACCCCACACTTTAACTTTTACATACGTCATCACAATTCAAGTGCTCATGAGAGATGACAATGTTAAAATAGATGGATAATTCAAAAATTGGGTACGTCTTGTAATGTGGCTGCCAAATAAACAGGATTACATGCTTAAAGGGGTTAACTATGGTATATAGCAATTAGGTGGGTGGATTATGTATATATATGGTTCAACAAAGAAATGTATATATCACTTCCTAGACCAAATAAGACTATCATTTCCCTTTGCAAACACACGGGGCAAGTTCAAGGCGTTAAATGTCAGCACAGAACACAACAAACCTCACACACACATGGCACATGACTCAATCCAGATTAGATCATCAGACACTCAGCTCATGGTACTTAAGCCACATTAAGAACACACATTTTAAGGCCTTCTCACAAGAGTCAACCAATGAGCCTAAGTGTCACACTAAAGTAGTCTATATTCAAGGCATCATGGAGTTAAGGGATCCTATTTCAACTCTGCCCCTCGCCCATAAGTTCCTAACTACGAAATAAAAAACTAACTATACCCAGTTCAAATAAAAATCCTTGGAAAAGAACCGTGGTTTAAAGAAAAATCAAAGGGGAGTTGATACACTACCACAAAAGAAAAATCTTTTTGGTTTTTTTATCTTTCCAACTTTAGTCCCTCAAGAAACCCGTCGAGTGGTATCTATCGTCGGGCCAAGTCAAAGTTAATTTATTAAAAGAGACTACAAAACAAACTATATACATATACAACAACATCCCCCACCCCACACTTAAAAAATTGGCATGTCCCCATGTCAAATAAATTAAAGCAAGGTAAGGAAAGAGGGACTTCCCTGGTGACTCAGTCCTGGTTGGAGACAGTGCCAGGGTCGAGGTGACAAGCTCTTCCTAGCGCCCGCAGCCAGCCCATGATATTCTTTTTTGACTTTGCACTTTGAGTAGCCAGAGCATCAACTCTACTACCCATGTTTTTGATCGAAGTGCGCAGCCCTGCCATTTCTTGCGTCAGAGCTGACAGGAGAGTACTCCGACGGGCCTGAGGTGGACTTGCTTCATCTGAGACCTACACCTATGGAGGTGAGGCATGCATAGACTCCTCCTGACTGTCATCATCATCCTCAGACTCATTCGAGGTGTCATTGTGATCAGCTCCAGGTGCCACCGGGTCCTTCCCGATGGTTACTTTACTTTCCCGGAATATGGCCTCCTTTGGAACCTTCCCATCTGTATGGGGGTTCTCGGGAACCCTCGCCACTCTGCACAATCTGGTGACAAGATATGAAAAGTAAAATCCATATCTCTTATCGGGTGAGAGGACGAACATCTCCGCCCGGATAAGCTGAGCCACATCAAAATCTCGGCTATTCACAAAGCACCAAATCACTTCTGCTCGAGGTCCATTTACATCCGTGGTATTGTGAGATGAAAGCAAACTATTGTTGATTATGTAAATCCAACACTTAGCCTCAAAAGTGAGGGATGATGAATTAAATACGCTCCCAGGCGTAACCCATACTACCTCCTTGCCCGGCACACAAATGGTTTGGAAGAATAAATTCCAAGTGACGGGATTTTATTGTATGTCTCATAAAAATCCTCAACCCCATTGAAAATCGGCAATTGATACACTCGTCTGATGGCATCGAGTGAAGCATCCACCCTTGTTTGTCGCACTATGCAGACCCGATTCTCATGTTCCGGGCAATTGGCATAAAATTTCCGCTCAAGCATCATGTTGCCTTCCTCCGTCTCTTCAAAGAATATGTCGAGTCGGCGCCTCATTAATTCCTGATACATGTTTGGGCATTCAACCTGGAGGGCTACCCTGTCAATGGCTCTCTCGGGCACATGGTTTTTGGTCGCCTTCTCACTAAACCGGTCTTGAGCCGCTCTTGAAACAAATTTGCGATTGTCAAATTGGCTTGTGCTAGCCAGTTCCCTAGGTCTAGATGAACCTCCCGAGGATCCTGTAGCACGTCTCTTCCAGGAGGATGCATGATACCTGAAAAAACAAGTGCCACTATTAGTAGGGGCGAATTATGTGAACCTAGGGCGGTTACTCAGACTTCACCCGCACCATGGTCACAATTTGCATTTATAGCTCATTGAGGCAATTTAACAAACACCTAGTGTGCGTATGTCTACAAAGTAGCAGAAATAAACCCATGGAGTTACCAAGCCTCCCATATCAAATCTAATGGCCTCACACACCCATCTACACCACAATTCACATCCAATACAAGAAAGTCATAATTTTTACTACCCATTATATACGCTAGCAAATAAAAAGAACAAAAATTAAAGAGAAAATCATTACAAAAATCTGAAAATAAAACTACAAAATAAAAAAACTAAGGAAAAGAAAAATCATGTACTTACTTGAGATTCTTGAGAATGACGGAGTTTGGATCGTTGTTAATGGAGAGAGAAAAACGGCGGGAGTTTTAGTGTAGAAGGGAGAAGATGGGGGAAGGGGGAGTCGGTGGGTTTGTGTAGAAGGGGAGTCGGTGGGTTTTTGTTGTTGAGGGGGAAAGGGAGAGTTTGAGTAGAAGAGGAGAAGAAGAATAGGGAAAGTGGGGAAGGAATTTAGGAGGGGTAGGAGTGTTGGGGGGGGGGGATTTAGGTTTTAGGGGAAATTAGAAAAGAAAAAAATAAAAATAAAAAAAGTAAAAGTAAAAACTTACCTGACGTCCGCCCCTATCTGCGCTAGCTCCAAGGTCGTGTCCGCAGTGGCAGACGCTGGACAGAACACCTCTTAAAGTGCGCTCTCAGGTCCGCGGTCGCGGACCAGAGGCAGAAATCTTACCAAAGTCCGCGTTCATATCGGGGGTCCAGTCCGCGGCCGCGGATCCAAAACAGTGATACTCCCAAACTCCGCGTTCAGTTCCGCGGTCCAGTGCGCGGCCGTGGATCACCGTTCCGAACAAATTTTCTCTTTTCTTCAATTTTACCTCTTCTGGGTTTAATTTTTGACCCCGACTCCTTCCGATATGCACAAATCTTGCCCTGCACACTAGTAGTTTGGTTAGTAACGTTCAACATCAAATACAACAACGAAAGAAAAACAAAAAAATAAAATCATGAGTTGCCTCACAAGAAGCGCCTGAGTTAACGTCGTGGCACGACGTTTACAACAAATCAATGGGTTGCCTCCCCTGCAGCGACTGATTTAACATCACGGCCAACGCAGATAAGCGCATTTAAGGTTTGCTTGACCTCTGAGGCTCAGTCAAATTGTTCACTGACACTTCCTTTGCTTCATCCATGCCCACATAATGTTTCAATATGTGCCCATTAACTCTAAACATGCGAGAGTCATTCTCTATGGCAATCTCTACAGCATCTGTGGGGTGTACTTCAACCACACGAAATGGCCCTGACCATCGTGACTTTAGTTTACCCGGAAATAGCCTTAGTCTTGAGTTGTAAAGCAATACCGTATCTCCGGGTTTAAAATTCCGCTAAATAATGTTCTTATCATGTAACATCTTCATTCTCTCTTTGTACAATCTTGTGCTTTCAAAATCAAGATAGCGGAACTCATCAAGTTCATGCAACTCCGTGACTCTACTTGTTACCGCAACATCCATGTCGAGATTCAACTGTTTTAGCGCCCCCAAGATCTATGCTCCAACTCCACCGACAAGTGTCACGCCTTCCCAAACACCAACTTGTATCGCGACATGCCAATTGGTGTTTTGAAAGCGGTTATATAAGCCCAGAGTGCATCATCTAACTTTACCCAGTCCATTCTTGGGGAATTCACGGTCTTAGTTAACACACTCTTTATTTCTCTGTTTGACACTTCCACTTGCCCACTTTTCTGCGGATGATATGGAGTGGCCACCTTATGGCGTACATCATATTTCTCTAGCAACATCTTGAAGGCTTGATTACAGAAATGAGTGCCTCCGTCACTGATTATGGCCCTTGGGGTGCAAACCGGGTGAATATGTTCTTTTTCAAAAACCCAATCACCACCTTTGCATCATTGGTGGGGAGCGCGCATCTTCCACCCATTTGGACACGTAGTCTACAGTGACAAGTATGTACTTGTTGCCATATGAACTGACGAAGGGCCCCATGAAGTCGATTACCCATACATTGAACACTTCGACCTCCTGAATTGGGTTCATGGGCATCTAATGGTGACGTGAAATATTCCTGGTTCGCTGGCATTCATCACAACCCTTTACCCATAAATATGCATCTTTGAACACTGTTGGCTAGTAGAAGACTGCTTCCAGAACTTTTGTGGTTGTCCTGACTCCTCCAAAATGTCCACCATATGCTAATACGTGACATTCCTACAAAACAGAAGACTGGTCTATCTCGGGGATACATCTCCGGATCATGTTGTCAACACAAATCCTAAACAGATAAGATTCATCCCAATAACACATGCGACAATCATGGAAAAACTTTTTCTTTTGCACAGAGGAAAGGTCATAAGGAATTATACTGCTCGCCAGGTAGTTTGCAATGTCTGCATACCATGGCACTTCCTCAAGACTTGTGGCTAGTAGTTGCTCATATGGAAAGGTTTCCAGAATCTCTTCTACCTCAACCGCTTTTTCATCTCCTTCCAGTATCGATAAATGATCAACTACTTGGTTTTCCATTCCCTTTCGGTCACGAATTTCCAAGTCAAACTCTTGTAGCAGTAGCACCCAACGAATCAAGCGCGGTTTTGAATCTTTCTTCTCGATTAGGTACCTAAGATCAACATGATCAGTATAGAAAATTACCTTCGAGCCTATTAGGTACGATCTGAACTTGTCAAACGCGAACACGTCTGCCAGCATCTCCTTCTCAGTCACAGTGTAGTTCAGCTGGGCTCCACTCAATGTTCTACTTGTGTAGTTATTGGATGCATGATTTTATCTTTCTGCTGCCCAAGCACTGCTCCCACAACATAGTCACTTGCATCAAACATTACCTCAAAGGTTTGCTCCCAGTCGGGGCAACAATGATAAGTGTTGTCACCTCAATGCCCTTACTCGACACCAAGTGTCCCAAGACTATACCTTCATGTACCATGAAATGGCACTTCTCCTAGTTTAGCACCAGATTAGTCTCTATACACCTCTTCAATACTCTTCTCAAGTTCTTAAGGCAATCATCGAATGAATTCCCCACCACTGAGAAATCATCCATGAACACCTCTATTATTTCCTCTACCATGTCCGTGAAGATGGCCATCATGCACCTTTGGAATATGGCAGGTGTGTTGCATAGGCCAAACGGCATTCTCCAAAAAGCATAAATTCCATAAGGGTAGGTGAACGAGGTCTTTTCTCTATCCTCTGGTGAAATAGAGATCTGATTGTACCCTGAGTATCCACCCAGAAAACAAAAATGGGACCTCCCTGCCAGTCTATCTAACATCTGATCAATGAATGGAAGTGGGAAGTGGTCTTTCCGGGTAGCCAAGTTCAATTTCCTATAATCCATATAGATTCGCCAATCTGTGATGGTTCGTGTAGAGATCAATTCATTCTTCTCATTTTTCACCACCGTCATTCCACCCTTCTTTGGCACACGCTGAACTGGGCTAACCCAGTTGCTGTCAGAGATGGGGAATATGATTCCCACATCTAACCACTTAATAACTTCCTTCTTCACCACTTCCTTCATGTTGGGGTTCATCCTTCTTTAGTGTTCTATGGAAGGTTTGTGCCCATCTTCCAGTAGAATCTTATGCATACAGAAGGCCGAGATGATCCCCTTGATGTCTGCAATGGTCTACCCAATTGCAGTCTTGCACTCCGTCAGTACCTACAAAAGTTTTTCATTATCCACATCTAACAAACTAGATGAGATAATAACAGGTAACGTTGAGTTAGGTCCTAAGAATGCATACCTGAGATAGGCGGGCAGTGGCTTCAGCTCCAACTTTGGGGGTTCTTCTATGGATGGCTTAGCCGGAGGAGTTTTCCTTTCCTCTAAGTGCAAGGGCTCAAATTCGAGCTCCCTCTTCCAAACACCTTTGCCTTCAAGAGCAAGTACCCACTCTTCCAATTCTTCTCCATTAGCTTTATCTAGGTTCATGAGACAAGATGCTAGAGGATCCTGAATTTTCAATGTCTCATCTTCCTCCTCCAAAATTACATCCACGGCATCTATTAGAGAGAAATTGGTGAATTCACTTGGTTGCCTCATAGATTTTTGCACGTTGAATGTTATCTCCTCATCGTATAATCTCATTTTGAGCTCTCCAGTTTTACAGTCAAGGATGACAAAATCTACTGGGAACACAAACTTCCCAACCTGCACCAACACATCATCTAGAATACCAGAGGGACTCTTTATTGTCCTGTCATCAAGCTGTAATAACATGGACATGGGTCTAGATTTTCATCCCGATCCTTTTATAGATAGCTAGGGGCATAAGATTTATGCTTGCCCACAAATCACACAGTGCCTTAGTAAATGCAAAGTTACCTATAGTGCAAGGAATTGTGAAACTCCCTGGGCCAGACAGCTTCTTAGCAATGGGTCTCGTCACAACAACACTGCAAGTCTGAGTTAGTGTAACTGTGGCCAAGTTTTGGAAGTCGAACTTGCGGGACATCATGTCCTTCATCATTTTCGCATAAATAGGCATCTCCTTTAAAGCATCAATAAATGGAATGTTTACCAGAATTTGCTTCAACATCTCCAAGAATTTCTTGTATTGCTCATCTTTCTGATACTTGGACAGTCTCTGTGGAAATGGTGCTGGAGCTCGTTTCTTCCCTATGATCTGAATTTTTTCTTGTTCAGGCACTGCCTCCACTATCGGTTCATGTGCTCCCTCAGTCTCTTTCACAACCTCTTTTTCTTTGTTGGCATCTTCTTGATCTTGCTATAATGTCACCTCAGTCAACCCTGCTGAATCATCTACCTCAATGGGCACAGGCATAGGTGTCTCGATAGGTCTGCTTTTGCGAGAAATCTCTTGATCCAAGTCCAACTCTCTACCATTTTGTAGACTCACTACCATTAGCAGTTTCAGGCCCTTCTCCTTTGGATTAATCTGTGTGTCTGCAGGTAATTTCCCTTGAGGACGATTATTCAGAGCCATCAAAATCTGACCCAATTGGATCTCAGTATTCTTTATAGCTTACTTGTGTGGGTCTAATCTCTCAGTTAATTTCCCAGTGGACCCAATCAATTGTTGCATCATTCCCTCGAGTCTAGCAAACCCATCTTCGTGTCTCCCAGTGTGTTGTTGTTGAGGTGGATGATAAGCCTGCTGCTGATTCTGATGGTTGTAGTATTGTGACCTTTGGTAAGGCGCCACTTGACCTTGAGGTTGCATGGCCCCAAGATTGTTGCTATTGTTGTGCTGCTGCGAGGCTTGCCTGTATTGTTGATTCTGCTGACCCCAATTCTGACCACCTGGTCTCTATCTCCCATAGTTGGACACATAATTCATATTTTCCTGATATTGTTGGTGATCACCATCCGCACTCCACGAGCAACCATATGGCTAATTAACGCAAGATATACATAAACCCCCATTAGTTGCATCAACAATGTGTACATGTTGCTTCTGGCCTGATTCATCAACCTTTTTGGTGAAGATGCTCATTTGTGTCATTAGAGTGGCCATATTTTTATCTAGGGGTTAGCAGGGTCTAAGGCCACTGAGTGAACCATAGGAGTTATTGTAGTGTTCCTGGTCGTCCATCCCAAGTTTTGTGCCATCTTGTCAAGTAAGATTTTTCTCTCCCTGAATATTTTACTCAAGAACTCTCCACCTGCTAAAGCATCAACATTAGCTTTCAAGTTATCTGCCAGACCCATGTAGAACCTCTGCCCCAACATCTGCTGCGGAATCCCATGGTGTGGACATAAAACCAACAGCCATTTGAACCTTTCCCAAGTCTCTTGCAATATTTCTGTTGGTTTCTGTCTGAACCTCAAGATCTCATCAATTTGCTGAACAGTCTTGTTGGGTGGGTGAAATTTGTTCACAAACTTCTTGACTAATTCCTCCCAAGTAGTGATGGAATTTATGGCGAGTGAATTAAGCCAAGTCTGAGCTGCTCCCATCACTGAGAATGGAAACAACAATAGCCTTATTGCTTCCGGTGTCACATTATGTTGTCTTTGTGTGGCACAGATTGACAGGAAATTCTTCAGATGATGTTGAGGATCTTCGATGTATGACCCCGAGAATAGGCCTTTTTTTGCAATAAATGAAGCATGTCGTTTGTAATCTGGAATGAATCAGCTTGTATCTGCGGGACTACAATTGTGGTTTCTAAGTTGTTCGCAGTGGGTTGTGCCCAATCGTACAATGCAGCCTCTGGCATAAGAGGCACCACCACCTGCTCATTCGGGTCATTCACGTTATCCCCAATGTTCCTGTTGTTTACTTCGTCTGTCATGTCTGGTTCAAGTTGTGTTATCGAGTTCTGTTGTTGTTTGCCTTTCTTGTTTGCACGATTCAATGCCTTGAAAACTTTATCAGGATCTGATAATGCTTCGAACAATTCACCAGTTCTTGAGGAATTTCTAGGCATGCACCTGTAACACCCAAGACTACAAACGTTAGAATTTCAATGTATTTAGTTGAAACTAAAGAAAATTGACTACACTAAGAATTTTTTTGCACTTCTTTTAACTGCAATTAATAACACCGTTAATTCCCCGGCAACGGCGCCAAAATTTGGTCACACCCAACTGTGCCTTATAAAAAGACAAAGCGGTCATTGCAAATATATTCCGGTTATCAAGTCCGGAGTCGAATCCCATAGGGAATTAACCTATCAATTACAGCTATCAGGCTCACACAATTTCACGTAATCATTTTTCCAAGATATTTAGATAACAAATTGGTTGTTTACTAACTAACTATTACTTAATGAGAATGGAGTAACTAAGAACCTGTTGTAGTCAATAATTGGAATGATCTAGGGTTATGATTTCCCCTATTATCGGAGTCCTTTCCGCTATGTTTGTTATAAATTTACCTAAATCTTCTCTATCGACATAATCACTCTTACTGTCGTAACTCTCTCCCAAGTAATTACAACAATATACTAGACATATTCTCCCGAATTACGCTAGCTAACTTTAATTACAGCTCACTTAGATCGCATCCAAGGTTTCGTTCTCCCTAATCCTACCTTTAAACCCTTCGTATTGATCCCCCATATACGTCAGGAGTGATGTTGTTCAACAACGACCTAAATATGCACTCTTTCCTGAGTAAGGCACACTAAATAGGAACAGCTAATTGAGGGCCCTTCAATCAACAGCAACAAGCATATAGTTGAAAAAATAGAGATAAATCTATGGCAAATCTATATTAACATAACAAGAAATTCATTCTTCAATAGGTTCCATCAAAACCCTAGATTAGAAGTTTTTCTATTCATACTAATGCAAAATATAGTAATAATATGATTCATAATTCACAATTAGAAGTAAGAAGAAGAAGAAGAAGATAGAAACTCTAAAGAATTGCTTGATCTTCTCCCCCAAGTTCTTGCCTCCAATATTGTCTAAAATAAGCCTCCTCTGACTTCTGGGCGAGTTTGGGCTCTTATAGGTTTAGGTTGGTTGCTCAGAAAATTACACAAAAGCCCATGCGTTATATTGCGCCTGACAGCCTATCCGCAGATTCAACCACGGATCTGGTCGCAGACTTTCACCCATGCACTGCCTTCCTTCGCGATCAGCTATGCGCCCAAGTCCGCATTTTGCCTCCTTTTTTGTTTTTCTCGCTCTTTTTCATCCAGGCTATCCGTTGATTGACCTTGTATGTTCATAATTCCTTCAAAACACCCTTTATCTTCCTTCTAGCTTGAGTGGCTCCTGCAAAATATAAATTTCTCAATTAGGGCATTTTGTTATCTTTTATCATTCTAACATCAATAAAGTGCAGTTAAATTAGAGTGTAAATAACATCTAAAATACACAATTATAGGCTACTATCAGTGATATATTTAATTAATATTTATTTATATAAGAGTATACACATAATGTCAATATAAAAGGTTTATAAGTTAGAATCCAAATTTGAATTGGATAACTAACATGTAAAGTCCACAAAGGGATTGTCGGCAGTTTCATCCCAATTGGAATGGGATTAATATTTTCCTTAATATGAAAAGTTCATAAATAAGAGAATCCAACATTGAGTTGGATGAATCACGTGAAGGATTCGGCAGTCACATTTTCATTAGTTACGTGATTTTCTAATTTCCCATAAAATTCCATGAAGTTTATTTTGGAACAAACTTTTACCCTAAGCAAATCATTACCTCAATCAAATAGGAATAAGGTTTATAGGTAATACTGCATAAAGGGTGATGGAGAAAATTTACCGCATGAATTCTTAAGAAGAAAAATCGGTTTTTGAAAGTAGAATACAATACAAAGCCAAGAGAGAAAATACAATTTCAAAAAAATTATTTCTTGTTCTTCTATCTTTGAGTTGAGATTTTTGAAAAAAAATTCAATACAATATTTTGTTCAATTTGTTCACGGGTTTCATTGATCAAAGAGTTGATAGCAAGGATCGGTCTCGGTGTGGATACACATAGAGTCTTCGCACTATCGAATAAATTTTGAAACGAGACTCTCTTCACCAGGTACGTCTTAGATCCGATCTATTGACATGTAAATGAATTTTAAACAAAAAAGATCTGCCTAGGATTGTTATTGTCTTCCGCTGCGTGTTACGAACACCTATATGCAATCATTCAATGGTATCAGATCCATGGTCTCTCGTGTCCAAAATTTATTTATGAAATATTTTACGATTATATTTGAAGAGTTCAAATCATAATACATGTTTTATGCAATAGTTAAATTGTTTGAATGCATATTAGATTAAGATTATTTTATTGTGAATAAATAAACATACATACAAGTTAACCTATTGAGATAGTTCGCAACTTGTATTTGAAATTTTTTTATTAGATACAACGGGAATTTATAATAGGTTATTGGATTCTACTGTTATTTTAATTGCTATTAGTTTATGAGATGTTAATTAATAATAGTTTTCTGGCATGAATTATTTTTATGTGATATATAAGATAAACATGTTAGAAGGTGTAGAATTTCATTTTTATTGTCACGTGTTTGTTCATTACGTAATTTTGAATTATTTATTACATGCGATGTAAATTAATTTAGGACTAAGCATGTAAACAACTTGAACTAAATTCACATGCTATAAAAGATTTGATCTTCATGTTATTAAAAGCTGTTTTAGTAACAATTCTCTCTTACTAAAATTTGAGTTCTTAAATAATAAATATAAGATATTTTATTATAGAGCTATCCATCAAAGTAAATAAGTTTATTTATTTCTTGTTTATTTATTTCTTATTTATAAGGAGCGACCTGACAACCAGGAGACTTATAGTTCAAGAATATGTTAAAATTATTTATTGCATTAAATGTGTGGATTGAAAGAATTATTTAATTTTATACTAGACGCTTGGATTACCCGGGGAGTATAAAATTTAATAAAATTCTTTGCTATCATAATGGTTGAACTCAACTATGCCAATAGGATCGACCTGACTACCAGGGGACTATTTGACATAGAGCTATTTAAGAAAATTATATAAGGATACAATTGGTAAGAGTACCTACCTTTAAAATATATGTGAGAAACGACTTGAATTCCAAGGGGCACATACATATTGTTAAAGGATTACTTTATTCCACTAACAGAAATAACGATTTTGTAAATTATAATGAGGATAATAGTTTAAAATAATTAGTGAAAATATCATTTAGATAAAAGTCCATGTCTTTATGATATAAGTAAATATGTTCTTATATTATTGCCTTTTTTCTATATTTTAGATTTCTCAATATGTTTGTTATATCAATACGTGAAATACTTGACACTAACAAGTTGGTAGGACCAAACTTGATGACTGGTATAGAAATTTGAGAATTGTTCTCATGCATGAAAAGCTCATTGATGTGATCGATAAGTTTGCAAAGATAATCCCACCAGAGAATGATGTTCAAGGCACCAAGGTTTATCAGAAACACTTGGAATAATGCCTTGCTAATAAACGCATCATTCTCGCTTCTATGAGTTCTGAGACTCCAGAGGAAAAATCAGAATAAGGATCCAACTGCAATCATTATAAATCTTAAGAAGATGGTTGATACACAATTGGACATTGAAAACTCTCCAGTTGGACCCCTTGTCAATCATGTGATTGTTCTTACCGAAGAACATGAGAAGTTGGGATACAAGTTTGGTAAAGAGCTTTCTGAAGATTTTATCTTGCAGTCAGTATATGATGCTGAATGTTTTCACTATAAGAAGAAAGGGAATTGGAAGAGAAACTGCAAGGAGTATCTTGCAACTCTAAAGGACAAGAAACAAGATGAGACATTAATGAAAAATATTTTCAAGGTTTCTTTAGCTACTACTAATTCTTCACTGTGGGTATTAGATACTGGCAGTGGTTATAACATCTGCAGTATGTTGCAAAGGTTTCAAAATAAGTAGGAGACTAAAGAAAGGAGAAGTTAATCTCCAAGTTGGAAATGGTGCAAAAGTTGCAGCCATAACTGTAGGATCACTTTCTTTAGTAATGTCTTCGGGCAAAGTATTTATGCTGAATGATTGTTATTATGTTCCTAAATTTGTTTCGAACATAATTTCAGCTTCTATGTTGGACAAGCGTGGTTTTCACATTATTATAGGAAATGGTATTTGCTCCATTTATTATGGTGATAATTTATATGTGAATGGCTATCTCCAACATGATGTTTATGCCTTACCTAATGTGTATGTTAATTTGATTATGCACGTTTCATGTCTTAAGAGAAAAAGAGATGATCATGTAAATCATACATACCTTTGGAATTGTAGGCTTGGTCATATTGGAGAGAAAATAATTAACAAGTTGTATAAGGAAGGATACCTTGATAAATATGATTTTGAATCATATCCAACTTGTGAATCTTAAAATGACCAAATCTCCTTTTATTGGAAATGGAGAAAGAGCATCTGAATTATTGGGACTAATTCATATAGATATTTGTGGGCCCACGAAAATTCAAGATAAAGGTGGATATTTTTACTTCATCACCTTCACTGATGATATGTCAAGATATGGATTTTTGTATCTTATGAAACATAAATCTGAATCTTTTGAAATGTTCAAAAGGTTCCGTAGTGAAGTTGAGAAACAGACTGGTAAAAGTATCAAAGTACTAAGGTCTGATAGAGGTGGAGAATATCTTAGTGAAAATTTTACTAGGTATCTCAAAGAGAATGGGATTCTCTCCCATTGGACACCTCCAGGAACACCACAACACAATGGTGTGTTTGAAAGGAGAAATCGAACCTTATTAGATATGGTGAGATCTATGATGGGGTTCACTGACCTCAAATAAATTTATGGGGATATACTTTGGAAGCAACAACATACTTACTTAATAAAGTTCCCACTAAGTCAGACTCTACAACACCATATGAGATATGGAAAGGATGTAATCCTAACATTAAACATATTAAAGTTTGAGGTTGTCCAGTTTATGTTAAGAGACGGCAGTTTGATAAACTTGAATCAAGATCTGATAAGTGTATGTTCATTGGGTATCCCAAAGAAACAATGTGATATTATTTCTATCACCCTTCTAACCATAAAGTGTTTGGGGCTAGAAGACTAACCTTTTTGGAAAGGGAATTTCTTTTGGAAGATAATTATAGTGGAGAAATAGAACTTGATGAATTCCAAGAAACTAATGAATCAACACAAAACCAAGATCATGAGACACAAATTAAAGAACCTTTAGTGGATGTTTTGAAGTTGACAAGGAAGTTTCCATCTTCAACGGTTGATTTTCAAGAACTAAATGTAGTTCAAAAACGGGTTAATGAACCAGTTCCAAACCAAATTGAACAACAACTAAATCCAGCACAAGGTGAACAAGTTGTACATACACCTCTTAGAAGGTCTACATGAGAACTTCATGTACCAACTAGATTAAATCTAATGGCGCAAGATGATGTATCAAATGAGGTTGATCATAATGATGATGGCCATAAGACCTATGAAGAGGTGATACAAGGTTATGACTATAAGAAATAGCAAAAAGCCATCAAATCCGAAATGGAATTCCTGAAGTATGGACTTTAGTTGAACCTTAAAAGGATATAAAACCAATAGTGGAATATTCGCTTTAACAAGACAATTGAAAGGTTCAATTTTGATAGATGCGAAAAAGAACCTTGTGTGTACAAAATAGGTTAGTGGGAGCACAATTATATTCTTAGTACTGTATGTTGATGATATATTGCTCATAGGGAATGATATACCAGCATTTCAAAGTACCAAGATTCGCCTATCTGAACAGTTCTCCATGAAAGACTTGGGAAAAGCATGTAACGACCCGACCGGTCGTTTTAATCTCTAGCTCGTCGTTCGGAAGTTTAAGGCTGCGAGCAGCTTCGTTTCAGGTATTATGACTCGTAGGCGTGGTCAGAATTGAATTTCGGGAAGTTCGGAGTCGAATTGGAAAGAAAGTTCTCATTTCGGAAGCCTTAAGTTGGAAGACTTGACTAAAATTGGATGTGATATTTTAGACGTCAATACTACACAATATTATAAGTTAATTGTGCAGTACCCAATTTTCGAGTGTTGTCTAATAAGAAGAACCTGGTTCTTCTTGGTGTACTACTTACTACTATTTGCGAAACAATAAAGCAGTAAAGTAAAGACACAGACATTTTACGTGGAAAACACCTGGCTCAAAAGGTGAAAAAATCACGACCTACTCCGTAGTAGGATTTGCTCAAACACTTCACTAAAAACTCTGAGCCAAACGGACTTACAAAATAAACTCTTTTGGAATCCTAGGACTAACTCTAATCCTCTTTGTATCAACTAGCCTCTAGCTAATTTCTACAGACTTCAAGTTAACTCTAACTTGAACAACGTGTACCTATTACACTTGCTTCTATGAAAGCTGAAAAGATACAATGTTAAAACTCCTACTACAACCAACTAGACTCAATGATAAGCAAATGGACCTATTTCTTCTAGTTGAACTGTAGCCTTTGCACAATACTTTTGCTTGCAAATATCATGGGAATTTTGCTTTCAGAACTTGATTCAATTTAGTCGTTGTGTGTCGTAAATTTCAGCAGTAATACTTTGAGTATTTACAGGGTCAGTTGTTGAGCTTGTCTTCAAATTCCAGTTCAACTATACATGGGTAAACCAATTCGAACCAAACTCAACTTCCTTCCTTTATTTTTGTCCTAGCTGAATTCAACTTCTGTCATCTTTATCAGTTTGCAATATTTTCGTATTAGGAGACATCCTCATAGTTCTTTGATACTAAGCAATCACTGATATCTCCTATGCTTGTACGATTCTTGTGCCAACTGCTCCGTTCAGGTGTGTATGCTTTGATGGACCTGGTTCAACTTGTCAACATTTGTCAATCTTCAAAACCCATTCAGTGATATGGGCCAACAAATTCCCCCCTTTTGATGATGAAAAACTCTGTGCTTTTATCCTGTATACACTTCAAACACTTTGTATATTTTTAAGCATTAATCATTGAGAACCAGGTTCATTAGGTTATAAATATCACTTTTGAAAATTTTTAAACACATAGCACACCTTCCCCCTTTTGGCATCATCAAAAAGTTGCAAAATGATACTTACCAGTTTTAGTTCTTACTCATGGCCAATTTAGGCAACTGCAGGTGCAAACATGATTAAGCATCACAAGAAACTAATAATGTAAGCTAAATAAGAAATTGAGACATTTTTCAAAACAGCAAGCTTTCATTGGTTAACAGGGATGATCAGCACCAAAACAGATTAAAATCAAAACAACCAAAACATGAGAAAAACAGAATAAAAACTGAAACAAAAACTAGACATTGTCTCGAACTGGGCACTTGATAGGTTTAGAGGGTGTAGCACTGGACATTCCTAAGACTGGGAGGGTGCAGATGAGGTTGGGTTCTTGGTTTGTAGAAGGGACAGCATTTCGTGTAAAACACCTTCATTTTTCTCCTTCTCATTTGCTAACTCATCTTTGAGAGCATCACGCTTAGCTTCTACCTCAACTACGCGAGACTTCAATCGAAGGATCTCCATATCCTTTAAATCGCGCTCCTGCACTAGAGTACGGACCTTGATGTTGACCAGTTGCTTCCGAGATGAACCAGGTTCATCTTCCGGAGCATTGACAGTATAATCACAAGACAGCAGAGTGTCCTTCCCAAAGAAATCCTTAGCAGTAGCCATCTCAGCCTTCTTTGTAGGAACTCCAAAATGAGCAAGAACTGCAGTCAGAATAAAGCAATAGGGGATCGCATGGGCTTTGGTGCCATTCACCACTCTGTCCAAGAGCTGGATGATAAAATCTGGCCAATTGATCTGCTTGCCTCTGTACAGACACTCCGTGAGGATTAAATCCATGTAGTTAGCAGTGTGTCTTCGTTCTTGTCTGGGCATCAGGAATTTGATCACAAATTCAAAGAACAGCTTGTGCTCAGGCTTCATCTCACTCTTTTACACAGCCCTGGGTTCAAGCTCCTTCTTATTGTCGCAGAAGAATCTGGTGATATTGAAAGCTGAAGCCATTCCATCTAAACAAGGCCATCTCTACCTCGTGTAGTCTTCATAACCCTCAGCTGGAATGTCTAGAATGACTCCCAGTTCTTGAGCATCAAGGGAGACTTCAACTCCCTTGACCAATGAGGTGAACCTTCCTCCAATGAATGTGGCATTCCCCATGAACTCCACAACTTCATTTCTGACTAGCCTGCCTTCCATGCGAAGGACCATGTCCTTCCAGCCCTGCTCTGCCAGAAAATCCAGTAAATACCTTATTCCAGGCTCCTCCAAATCCTTCAACAACTTTCCCTTCAAGATTTTTCTCTTGCCAAACATGGCAACTCTGTCAATAGACACTTCTCCAACCTCCTTCTCTTTCTCTCCACTCCATTCTGGATCATCATCCCTCTCAACAATCTGTACTTTCTTCACTTTCTTTATCTTAGACCTTGTCCTCGAAGCAGTACTCCCAGTGGTGATGGACATAGTAGCTGACTTCTTTGAAGAAGTCTTAGTATTTTTGGGCTTGGGTGTATTGATAACCATTGGAGCAGCCTCCTCTTCTTGTTGGACCAGGTCCAACAACTCTTCATCGTCAACAATAGCTTCAAAAGGCTCCCCTACCTTTGCTTTCCCCTTCTCTGCCTTTTTTCTTTTGCTCTCTTGCAGAGCTTTTTCCAACTTCTCCTCCTCTTCTCGTACAGTATTTCTCGTAGCACGTACCCCAGGAACAGGTACACCAACAGAATCAGCAGTCTTCCTTTTCTTTGAAGGAACTGAGACTTTAGACTTTTTGGACTTTGGAGTCCTTCTCTTCTTGGGGTTGTATGAGTCCCCCAGCTTCTCCAGTCTTTCAGCCAAAGTTTCTTCCCCAGAAGAAACATGTTCATCTATTTCCTTCATTAACTTCTCCAACCCATTAGCAGCTTCCTCAACTTTAGTATTGCCCCCTAAAACCATGACATCTTCTTCAAGATTTTCAAGAATGGGGCCACAAATTGCAAGCGTGGTACCATCCTCCCCGGATCCCCTCACATCTACTTCTCTCTTGTTCTCAAGATTTTTATCTTTACTAAATTATCTTTGCCTTCTTGCCACTTCCACATCCACCACAGACCCCACCAACACAAATCGATTTTCAGCAGAATTTAAATCAGAGGTAACTTTAGTATTACCTTTCTCAGTACTGGATGAACCAGGTGTTTCATCTTCATTGGCTGATTTGAATGAATCATTGGATGATTCTAATTTGGAGCCTTCCTCAACATGTAACAATTCTTCCAAGAATTTTTTTCTTGAACCAGAAGCCACAGATTTGCGTGCAAGAACCTTAACACGACGGGTTTTGGGGGCTGGGGTAGGGTTTGGTGTGGGTTTAGGGAATGTAGAGTGTTCTGGGGTTGATGATTTTTCAGGAGACTCGGAACGATAAACAGAGGGAGAGTTTGAGTCAGATTCATAGCTTCCCCTATCATAATCTCTATTTGGGGATGAGTCAAAAGAAGCTGGTGGAGGAGACGACATGATTTTGATTTTGTTAGAGAGAGAAGAAAATAAAAGGCAGTAGGGATTTTGAGTTGAGTAAGTTGAACAAGGTTCAACTGTTGCTTTATGCACAATGGGTATTAATGGCCTATTTATAACTTGTGGTTGTAGATATTACAACGGAAGTGTATTAACCCAAGTAGGATACTAATCGATTAAGGACTGTCAGCGATTGGACATTGATTAGACAGTTACTTTCCCCCTAAAACTAGGATAATTACTTGAGACGGGACTTCTTGGAACTGGTTCATTATTGAATTTGAACCATAAATGGATAGAGTCCTGCTCATGTATGAGTTTACTTGAATTAATACATGTATGGAGATGAGAACGTACCTTGTCAGTCATGTAAACCAGCATGGATGAACCAGGTTCATCCTGTTAAAAATCTTTATTTTGCCTCAATTCACAAAGATAGAGAAACATCATTAGTAACTAGGGAATCATATTAATACATGGCAGAAGAGTATGGAAATAAATACATAGTACTGAGCAATGATTAATCTGATTAAGTACCTAATTAAAATTTTCTAGCCAAAAAAAAACTCCTTCTTCTTTTTTTAATTTTTCAGTTTTTTTTTTCATTTTTGTTTTTCAATTAGGTGATCTTAATCATCCCTAATTCAAGCATGTTTCTGTCATAATGCTCCCTACTCAATGCTTTGGTAAATATATCAGAAATTTGATGATCAGTGGCACAGAATTCGATTGAGATCATTCCCTTTTCATAGTTATCCCTCAGGAAATGGTGCCTAACATCTATGTGCTTAGTTCTCTTGTGATGAACCGGGTTCTTAGTCATACTAATTGCACTAGTGTTATCACAGTAAATAGGAATGCATCCCACATCTATACCAAAGTCCAGGAGTTGTTGCTTGATCCATAGCAACTGGGCACAACAAGAGGCTGCAGCCATATATTCAGCCTCCGCAGTAGACAAGGCTACCGAATTTTGTTTCTTGGTGGCCCAAGAGACAAGGCAGGAGCCCACAAAGTGAGCCATGCCTGAAGTACTTTTTTGGTCAACCAAGAAACCTGCATAATCAGAATCAGCATATCCTACAAGTTCAAACTTACTACCTTTAGGATACCAAAAGCACAGTTCAGTGGTGCCCTTCATATATCTTAAAATTCTTTTTACTGCAGTGAGGTGGGACTCCTTTGGATTGGCTTGAAACCTAGCACATAGTCCCACACTGAACACAATATCAGTTCTTGTAGTAAGATAGAGTAAAGACCCAATCATCCCTCTGAATGTCTTCTGATCAACGGATGAACCAGGTTCATCCACATCTAATTTTGTAGTTGTGGCTATTGGGGTATCTATATCCTTTGAATCCTCCATTTTGAATTTCTTGAGGAGTTCTTTCACATACTTCTGTTGATGTATCATTGTGCCATGTGGAGTTTGTTTGATTTGCAAACCTAAGAAGAAGGTTAGCTCACCCATCATACTCATTTCAAACTCACTCCCCATTAATGTAGCAAAGTCCTTGCTAAGCTTTTCAGTAGTTGCCCCAAATATGATATCATCAACATATATTTGCACAATTAGAAGATCTTTTCTCTTTTCCTTTAGGAACAAAGTACTGTCTATCTTGCCTCGTTTGTACCCATGTTCCAGCAGGAATTTTGAAATTCTCTCGTACCAAGCTCTAGGCTCTTGCTTGAGACCATAGAGAGCCTTGTCAAGTTTATATACCTGATCAGGTGACTCTTTGCTTTCAATACCAGGAGGCTGTTTTACAAATACATCTTCCTTCAAATAGCCATTAAGAAAGGCACCCTTCATATCCATCTGATGAAGAGTGAATTCCATGTGTGCAGCAAATGCTATAAGAAGTCTGATTGCCTCCAATCTTGCCACAGGAGCAAAGGTCTCATCATAGTCAATTCCCTCTTCTTGGATGTATCCTTGAACAACCAGTCTATCCTTATTTCTTGTAACAGTTCCATCCTCATCGATCTTGTTCCTGAAGACCCACTTGGTGCCAATTATTGATCTGTCTAGTGGCCTGGGTACCAAGTGCCATACTTGACTCCTCTCAAATTGATTCAGCTCTTCTTGCATGGATGTTACCCAATCAGCATTTTGCAGGGCTTCAGCATCTTAAACCTGGTCCATCACCTGTTCTATCTGTCATAGGTGCTTCAATGTGGTCATTGCTCCTTGCCAGTCTAAGCTCCTCATCTTCTGGTTCCTGTCTCTCAGATAAAGTGTTAGTTTCATCAAAGACAACATGTACACTTTCTTATACACACATAGTTCTTTTATTGTATATTTTATAAGCTTTGCTATGTGTTGAATATCCCAACAACACTCCCTCATCACTTCTGGGATCAAATTTTCCTAGAGGATCTTTACCATTATTATGCACATAACACTTGCATCCAAAATTCGTAAGATGGGATATGTTGGGATTTCTCCCTTTAAGTAATTCATAGGGAGTTTTCTCTAATAGAGGTCTGGTCATGCATCTATTAATAATGTAGCATACAGTGTTAATTGCTTCTGCCCAGAAGCTGTGAGGTAGTTAGCTTGATAGAAGCATGGTTCTTGCCATGTCTTCAAGAGTTCTATTTTTCCTTTCAACAACCCCATTTTGTTGTGGGGTTCTAGGAGCAGAAAAATTATGATTAACACCATGCTCATCACAGAACTCAACAAACTTAATATTCTCAAATTCAGTATCATGGTCAGATCTTATTGATGCCAGTTGATGTCCCAATTGATTTTGAATTTCTTAACAAATGAGGTGAACATATCAAATGCTTCATCCTTATATGACAGGAATAAGGTCCA
>MDKI01271069.1:0-19676 GCA_005239505.1 Nicotiana paniculata
TAGCTAGCGTAACTTGAGAAAGTGCATTTAGTAAATTATCATAATTACTTGAGAGAGATTTATCATAGTTAGAGCGTTCATGATTGATAGAAAGAGCCAATTAAATTATAAGAAATACACAAGGAAGGATTCACCAACGGGGGAAACCATAACCGTAGACCCTTATTTATCATTGTTTACATTAGATTGTTAATTAATTATTAATTTATTATTTTGTTATTAGATTTAGTAAACATCACCAATTGAAATTCAAAAGTCTTGAGAAAAGTGATTAAGTAACAATTTAGTATTTTATAGACTCGATTGATACGTAAAATTCCCTGTGGGATCGACTTTGGGTGTAATACCCCAGATTATATTTGCAGCGCCCGTTTAGTCTTTCTATAAGACATAGTTGAGCGTGATCAAACACCTGAAAGGTTCCAAAGTTGTAATTCAACAGAAAGTTTTTCACCAAAACCCTGTTCAAGTCCTTCTGATCAATTGGCAAAGATGTCTAAAGTTGGAGGATACAGTGTCATATATGGTGCAAGCAAATGAGAGAAATAAAATGAGAGAGTCTTATCGGTGAAAACCCACACGGGCACTGTGAGGCGACAGTAAGCAGAGAAATTAAAAATGAGAGAGTCTTATCGGTGAAAACCCACACGGGCACTGTGAGGCGACAGTAAGCAGAGAAATTAAAAATGAGATAGTCTCATTGGTGAAAGCCCACACGGGCACCGTGAAGCTATGGTAAGAAGAGAAATTAAAATGAGAGAGTCTTATCGGTGAAAACCCACACGGGCACTGTGAGGCGACAGTAAGCAGAGAAATTAAAAATGAGAGAGTCTCATTGGTGAAAACCCACACGGGCACCGTGAAGCGATGGTAAGAAGAGAAATTAAAATGAGAGAGTCCTGTTGGTGAAAAATCGCAAAGAGCACTACAAGGACATGGTGAGAAGATAAATGAGAGAGGTTAGTTGGTGAAAACTCACAAAGGGCGCCACTAATCGAAAAGGATAATGGATCACTGATATGGACAAAGTCCGAGGCAAGGTTTCTCGATCTCGAGGTGATAATTTTGATGAATTTCTGAGAGTCGGACAGTTTACACGGATCAGGCATCCAATCCAAAAGGCATGTCATGTTCATTGAAGTCCGCATGCACTCCAGATAAGTCCTTATTTCCTTTCCCCGAAAGGGACACCTCTTGTTTAAATTCGTTGTCCATTCTGTCGTTTATTTTTCTCTTGAATCCCATTCGGTCTAACTCTGTCCCAAAACTAAGGCAAAAGGCACCCATCCTCATCATGGGCATCGAGTCGATCTCGACTGGACGAAGCGGCCGATACTTCAAATTCAAAACCTTGAAAGGAGAAAATCAAATGAAGTGCCTATAAAGGTGAATGAAGTTGAAAGGTTGAGCCTCGCGTGGCTAACCATCTTGGCAAGGTTTGAAAAGCCAAAAATTTTCAAATGACCTAAAGTTACAATTGGAAGAAAAGTCAGAAATGAAAAGCCAATAAAGGCAAAATGAATTTGGAAAGGTTAAGTCCCACACGACTAACCGTCGCAGCAGAATTTGAGAGGCCAAAACTCCTCCCCAATACTCAGGAAATCCAAAAGAAAAAGCAAGTGAAAAGCCTACAAAGACAAAATAAAATGTTGGGTCCCACGTGACCGATCACCATAGTAAAATCTGGAAAGCCAAGGTCCCAGGGAGTAGAGATAAAACCTAATCCCCAGCAAGCAAGTTGTCGAGATCTTCATTAAAAGAACTGAGATCAAGCAGCTGAAAATCAAGGCCGCAAAACCAACCACCGTTTCAAAATAACAAATTGTTCTTCCTTTGAAAATAGGAAACAGGTGCAAAAGCGACTATGCAAAAGCAGGTGCAATCAAAAGGAATTGCGCAAGAGCTAGAAGGAGCTTTGCAGCATTGATTCCAAATAAAGGGAAGTTTCCTCAAAAAAAATTTCCCGCATGCCCAAAAAAAACAAAAAAAAAAGGAAAAAAAAAGAAGAGAGAAGAATTGAAGTTGAAAATAACTCAAAGTAGTATGGGGCCTCCAATCCCCAATTACACCTTTCCCCGACGCAGGGTGAACACGCTCCCAGTCGATGCCAATCAAGGGTATACACTCCCTAGTTGATTCTTTCTTTTTCAATCAAGGGTATACACTCCCTGGTTGATTTCTTTTCCCGACGTAGGATGTACACGCTCCCTAGTCGATGCCAATCAAGGGTATACACTCCCTGGTTGATGTTTTCTTTTCCAATCAAGGGTATACACTCGTTGGTTGATTTCTTTTCCCGACGTAGGGTGTACACGCTCCCTAGTCAATGCCAATAAAGGGTATACACTCCCTGGTTGATGTTTTCTTTTCCAATCAAGGGTATACACTCCCTGGTTGATGCTTTCTTTTTCAATCAAAGGTATACACTCCCTGGTTGATGCTTTCTTTTCCAATCAAGGGTATACACTCCCTGGTTGATTTTTTTTCCCGACGCAGGGTATACATTCCAGTAATCGATGCCAATCAAGGGTATACACTCCCTGGTTGATGCTTTCTTTTTCAATCAAAGGTATACACTCCCTGGTTGATGCTTTCTTTTCCAATCAAGGGTATACAATCCCTGGTTGATTTCTCTTCCCGACGTAGGGTGTACACGTTCCCTCGTTGATGCCAATCAAGGGTACACACTCCCTGGTTGATGTTTTCTTTTCCAATCAAGAGTATACACTCCCTGGTTGATGCTTTCTTTTCCAATCAAGGGTATACACTCCCTGGTTGATGTTTTCTTGTCCAATCAAGGGTATACACTCCCTGGTTGATGCTTTCTTTTCCAATCAAGGGTATACATTCCCTGGTTGATTTCTTTTCTAACATAGGGTTCACAATCCCTGGTTGATTTCATTTTGCAACATAGGGCTCCCAACCTCTAGTTGACCCCGCTTAGAGATATAAGGTCTCCACCCCCTAGTCCGCAGTAAATCCGGGTGCACCAGTCCCGGCTTTTTATTGCTTTCAATAATGAAGTAGCATAGAGTTTGTTATAATAACTCACGAAATTTTCCTAGTGAAAACTAGGGCAGAAAAATTTCGTTTGTTTGTTTTGATTTTTGTGCAGATTACGTTTCTAGGACATTGGAACTCGAGACGACCAAAAGAAAAAGTTTCGATCCAAAAAATAACAAAAACAAAAAGAGGAAAGAGAAGATTGAATCAAAAAGTGCACAAATGGGAAAGATATAGATTGTTCGGGACAAGATTAAAGTCATCTGTCTGGTATATCCTGCTTTGATCCGAGGAACGATGAGACAAAACCAGTATCTGCGACTATCAAGTATCAGGACCCAGGTCAGAGTCAGCAAAAATCAAAACTTAAGACCAAGTCCTAGATAGGAATCTTGTAATTTAGCAGCTGATAGGTTTTAGTTAGTCCTTCGTTTTGTACTTGGGTGTAATAAGGAGATCAGCATCAGTAACAGCAGAAACCGCAGTGAACCCACAATTACTCGGTAGTCCCAGCTACTAAAAACTCCAGAACTACAATGATCTGAGTCCTTTATAGCCAAGGATATGTAGGCAACCTTTGAAGCATGGTTGGATCAAATTTTTCAAAAACGTTTCACAATGGAACATATGAATAAGTAAAAGTCATTTATTGCAGCGCACTTTGTCTTTGCCTGAAAACTCTTCGTGTTTCCAAACAATGAGGGGCAGCTGTGAGCATGTGATTTTTACTCGCCATATCGTCCTATAAAAATCTCAATAAATCAATTGATTTTATGAATCTTTGTTGATTTTTGGTGTTTAATTGTGAAAGATTTGTATTTTTTTGCATAATTAATGTTTTAAAATTATTAAAAATTGCATCACTATTATCAAGGAATTATAAAGTTACAATTAACTAAATAATAGACGAATGATGGTTATTTAACGTAATGTAGTTTTAATAACTAATTACCAAAAAATTCATTTTTATTCGATAAATCATAGATTTTATTAGGAATATAAAATTAGTCGTTTTATTCTTGATTAATCTGTAAATAGATGAAAAATAAGGTTTAAAATTAATTACTACATTTTTGGGATTAAATTAGATTTGAACTTAATTAGATGTAACGACCCGACCGGTCGTTCCGTGAGATTTACCCTATTTCCCCTATTTCTGCATTTGTTATGTGTCACTTTCCTATTTTTGACGTATTGGATAAGTTGGTTTGGGTCCGGAGTGGCTATAATGAGTGTTTAAGCATTTAGCTTTTTAAAGTAGCCTAATAGTTGAGAAAGTCAACTGAGAGTTGACTTATTGGTAAATGATCTCGAAATGCGGATTTTATGACTCGAATAGCTTCGTTGGGTGATTTGTGACTTAAGAGAATGTTCAGAATATTTTTGTGATGTCCGGTGTAGAATTAGGCTTGAATCGGCGAAGTTAGTTTTTGGCGATTTTCGGTCGGCAGTGGAAATTAGGCTATCAAGGTCAGAATGGAATTCCGGGAGTTGGAACAGGTCCGTGATGTCATTTTGGATATGCAGCAAAATTTCAGATTAATCAGAGCTGTTTTGGTTGGTTTCGGTGTAGTTGGCGAATTTTTGAAGTTTCAAAGTTTTTAGGCTTGAATTCGATGTGAATTTGGTGTTTTAGTGTTGTTTATGGTGTTCCGGAATCTCGACTGAGTTTGAATGATATTATGGGATTGGTTGGCATGTTTGGTTGGGGCTCAGAGGGGCTCGGGATTGATTCGGATGGTTGACAGGAAGTTGGAAAGGATTTTTGGAAACTTTCTGTTGTGCTGCTGCTGGTGTTTTCGCACCTGCGAAAGTGGAGTCGTAGGTGTGATCACGCAGGTGCAGAAGAGTCAGTCGCAGGCGCGAGAAATTGCTGGACAAAGAGAGCTCGCTCTGACTGAAGGAGCCCCTCCGGAGTCTGTACACACCCTCAGTGAGCGCACCGAGTGCCGAGTGACGAGTGATGGGAGGCCGAGTGACGAGTGATTGGGAGGTATGAAAGTTTGTGAGGTGCTGAGGGCTTGTGAGGAAATGCCCGAGGGGCTGTTTATGAAACATGTTTTCACCCGAGGGGCTACTTATGATTTCATTGCATACCAAATCTTTGTTTTAAAGTTACTAAAAATTTGCATTGTTTTGAGAACATTTATGACGTCAATTTCAAAGGCATGATGATTTCGTATATTTATGTATACTATTGGAAAGTAAGGTTGTATATATTGTGACATTGATTTTATGTGATTCCTTACTACTTAGACTTTATTTATCTTCATTACTACTGAGTTGGCGTACTCACATTACTCTTTGCACCTCTGTGTGCAGATTCAGGAGTAGAGCTCGAGCGCTAGCTTATATATTTAATGCAGCGGAGCCGGATCGTGGGGGACATAAAGGTAGCTGCTCAGCGTTCGCAGCATCTCAACTTTCCCTTCCTATTGTATTTGTCTCTTATTCGGAGTTTTGTATCTTAATACTTTATTTGACTTATTTCATTAGATGCTCATGACACGTTGGCTCCGGGTTTTGGGCATCGTAGTTCTGTATATATAAAACGTGTCTATTATGTTAAGCAAACTCTCTGAATATTGTTATGAATTGCTTGAAACTTAAAATGGGATTTTGAAAAGAAATTGAGAACACGTGGTAGTCGTCTAGCCTAGTTCTACGATAGACGCCATCACAAGCAGCGCAAGTTGGAGAGATTCAGCAGACTTGAGCCCAGGGATTTCTTGATAGGTGCCAGAGGATACTGCACACCGCGGGTATTCTGGAGACCAGTGGGGTCTCGTTTGTTACCTTTCTGTTTGCGGGTGTTGCCTTTACTTTGTGGGAGTCTTTTGAGAGGCTTAGACCGGTTGGTTCAGCACCTCTTACCTGGCCGCAGTTCTCCGAGATCTTCTTGGAGAAGTATGTTCCTCAGTCCCACGGAGAGGAGCGGCGCAGGCAGTTTGAGCAGCTGCGCCAGGGAGAGCTATCAGTCACCCAGTATGAGATGAGATTTTCCAAGTTGGCCAAACATGATTCTGAGATTATCCCTACTGATAGGGAGAGGGTGAGAAGGTTCGTTGATGGTCTTTCTTATCAGCTTTGGTTGTTCATGACCCGAGAGAGGATATCGGGTACTTAATTCGAGCAGCATGTTGACATAGCTCGAGACATTGAGTCTATTCGCCGCCAGGAGCGGGAGGAGAGGGAGGCTAAGAGGCCTCGTTGTTCGGGCAGTTCTAGTGGTGCTCCCTTCAGGGGACAGTTTCAGCAGGGTAGGGGCCGTTTATTCAGGCCACCTCAGTCAGGCCGCCCATCTTATAGTGATGCAACATCAAGGCAGGGTCCCCATAGTTTTCAGTCAGGACGTACTTCTTTTTGTGCCCTCCCAGATCAGAGTGCATCTCGAGCACCTACAGTTCAGGGTTCATCTATACAGGAGTTTTCCAGTGGTCGTGCAGGTGCTAGGGGTTTCTATCAGTCCCCGCCTCCAGCTCCGGGTAGTTGTTTTGAGTGTGGAGAGTTCGTGCACGGGTGGAGGCAGTGTTCCCTCCGTTCCGATGGATCTTCTCAGCAGAGGGGTCAGCCCTCGACTTCAGCTCCAGTCACTTCACCGCCCGCCCGGTCAACGAGGGGTGGCGGTCAGTCAGCCAGAGGCCACCCTAGAGGGGGAGGTCGAGCAGGGGGAGGTCAGGCTCGTATGTATGCATTTCCAGCCAGACCGGATGCTATGGCCTCAGATGCCGCAATTTTAGGTATTGTTTCAGTCATTTTCCGTAATGTCTTGGCCTTATTTGACCCTAGTTCCACATATTCCTATGTCTCTTCCTATTTTGCCGATTTTCTAGATATGCCCCGTGAGTCTCTAGTCACCTCTGTTTATGTGTCGACTCCGGTGGGCAGTACTGTTGTGGTAGACTGTGTGTATCGGTCATGCACTATATCTATTGGGGGTTTGGAGACCCAAGTGGACATGCTGTTTCTCAGCATGGTTGATTTTGACGTAATATTGGGCATGGAATGGTTATCTCCATGCCATGATGTTCTTGATTGTCACGCTAAGACCGTGACCTTAGCTATACCGGGGTGTCCGAGGGTTGAATGGAGAGGTTCTTCCGAGTATATGCCTAGCAGGGTAATTTCTTACCTGAAGGCTCAGCGCATGGTGGAGAAGGGGTGTTTATCTTATTTGGCCTTTGTGAGGGATGTCGGCTGTGAGACTCCCACTATTGATTCAGTTCCTGTGGTCTGTGATTTTTCGAATGTGTTTCCTGCACACCTGCCAGGCATGCCACCTGACAGGGATATTGATTTTGGTATTGATCTGGTGTCAGGCACTCAGCCTATTTCTATTCCACCATATCGTATGGCACTAGCAGAGCTAAAGGAATTGAAGGAGCAGCTTCAGGAGCTCCTGGATAAGGGGTTCATTCGGCCTAGTGTGTCACCTTGGGGTGCACCGGTGTTGTTCATTAAGAAGAAGGATGGGTCCATGCGTATGTGTATTGATTATCGGCAGCTGAATAGGGTTACAGTGAGAACCGGTATCCTTTGCCCCGTATTGATGATTTGTTCGACCAGCTTCCGGGAGCCAGAGTGTTTTCCAAGATTGATTTGAGATCTGGGTACCATCAGTTGAGGATTTGAGATTCTGATATTACGATGACTGCTTACAGGACCAGTTATGGTTATTATGAGTTCTTGGTTATGTCATTTGGGGTGACCAATGCCCCAGCGACGTTCATGCAATTGATGAACAACGTGTTTCAACCTTATCTTGATTCCTTCGTCATTGTGTTCATTGATGACATCCTGGTTTATTCTCGTAGCCAGGAAGAGCATGCTCAGCATTTGAGAGTTGTGTTGCAGAAATTGAGGGAGGAGAAGCTTTATGCAAAAAATTTCAAGTGTTAGTTTTGGCTGGGATCGATAGCTTTCTTGGGGCACGTGGTGTCTAATGAGGGGATCCAGGTTGATCTGAAGAAGATAGAGGCGGTGCAGAGTTGGCCCAGACCATCCTCAGCTACAGAGATTAGGAGTTTCCTTGGTTTGGCAGGGTATTACCGTCGCTTTGTGGACGGATTCTCTTCGATTGCTTCGCCTTTGACCAGATTGACCCAGAAGGGTGCCCTATTCAGATGGTCTGATGAGTGTGCGGAGAGCTTTCAGAAGCTCAAGTCAGTATTGACTACAGCTCCAGTATTAGTTTTGCCTGCTGGTTCGGGTTCTTACACAGTTTATTGTGATGCTTCTAGAGTTGGCTTGGGAGTTGTATTGATGCAGGACGGTAGGGTGATTGCCTACGCGTCCATACAGTTGAAGGTGCACAAGAAGAACTATCCAGCGCATGATCTAGAGTTGGCTGCCATTGTCCATGCCTTTAAGATTTGGCGGCATTATTTGTATGGAGTGTAGTGTGAGATTTTCACTGATCACCGCAGTTTGCAGTATCTATTGAGGCAGAAGGACTTGAATTTGCGTCAGAGGATATGGTTAGAGCTCCTCAAATATTATGATCTCACTATCTTATATCATCCGGGGAAGGCCAATGTAGTGGCCGATGCCTTGAGTCGCAGAGCAGAGAGTTTGGGGAGTTTAGCTTACCTTCAAGTAGCAGAGAGGCCATTAGCTCTTGATGTTCAGGCCTTAGCAGGTCATTTGGTGAGATTGGATTTATCAGAGCCTCCGTGGGTGTTGTCTTGTGTAGCCTCCATGTCTTCTCTCTATGATCAGATTAGAGCACGCCAGTATGATGATCCACATTTGCTTGTTCTTTAGGACAGGGTACATCGTGGTGATTCCAGAGATGTGGCTACTGGTGATGATGGGGTCATGAGGATGCAAGGCTGGATTTGCGTGCCCAATGTAGATGGACTTCGAGATTTGATTCTAGCAGAGGCTCATAGTTCGCGGTATTCCATCCATCCGGGTGCCGCGAAGATGTATCAAGATTTGAGGCAACATTATTGGTGGAGGAGAATGAAGAGGGATGTCGTGGAGTTTGTAGCTCGATGTCTCAACTGTCAGCAGGTTAAGTATGAGCATTAGAGACCTGGTGGATTGCTTCAGAGGTTTGATATTCCGGAGTGGAAGTGGGAGCGAATCACCATGGACTTCGCAGTTGGGCTCCCACGGACTTCGAGGAGATTTGATGCTATATGGGTTACTGTAGATCGGCTGACCAAGTCCGTGCACTTCATTCTTGTATGTACTACGTATTCAACGGAGAGGTTAGCTGAGATTTATATCAGGGAGATTGTCCGTTTGCATGTGGTTCTAGTTTCTATCATTTCCAACAGAGGCACTCAGTTCACATCTCAGTTTTGGAGAGCCGTGCAGAGAGAGTTGGGTACATACGTTGAGTTGAGCACAGCATTTCATCCTCAAACCGACGGGCAGTCGGAACGTACCATTCATATTTTGGAGGACATGTTGCGTGCTTGTGTGATTGACTTTGGTGGTTCATGGGATCAGTTTCTTCCATTAGCGGAGTTTGCATATAATAACAGCTATCATTCGAGTATTCAGATGGCCTGGTATGAGGCTTTGTATGGTAAGAGGTGTAGGTCTCCGGTTGGTTGGTTTGAGCCGGGTGAGGCTAGGCTATTGGGCACAGACTTGGTTCAGGATGCTTTGAGTAAGGCAAAGCTGATTCAAGAGTAGCTTCACACAGCGCAGTCTAGGCAGAAGAGTTATGCGGACTGGAAGGTCCGGGATGTGTCTTTCATGTTTGGGGACAAGGTGTTGTTGAGGGTGTCACCCATGAAGGGTGTTATGAGATTCGGGGAGAGAGGGAAGCTGAGTCCCAGGTTCATTGGGCCATTTGAGGTACTTCATAGGATTGGGGAGGTGGCTTATACGCTTGCTATGCCTCCCAGTTTATCGAGTATTCATCCGGTATTCCATGTTTGGATGATTCAGAAGTATATTGGTGACCCTTCCTATGTTTTAGACTTCATCACGGTTCAGCTCGAGGGTGATATGTCATATGAGGTAGAGCCAGTGGCTATTTTGGGTCGTCAGGTCAGGAAGCTGAGGTCCAAGGATATAGCTTCAGTGAAAGTTCACTAGAGAGGGCAGCCGGTGGAGGATGCCATCTGGGAGACCGAGCGGGAGATGCGGGACATATATCCTAACTTATTCGAGGCTCCAGGTATGTTTCTAGACCGGTTCGAGGACGAACGTTTGTTTAAGAGGGGGAGGATATAACGACCCGACTGGACGTTCCGTGAGATTTACCCCATTTCACCTATTTCTACATTTTTTATGTATCGCTTTCTTGTTTTTGACGTATTGGATAAGTTGGTTTGGGTCCGGAGTTGTTATAATGAGAGTATAGGCATTTAGCCTTTTAAAGTAGCCTAATAGTTGAGAAAGTCAACTGAGAGTTGACTTATTGGTAAACGACCTCGGAATACAGATTTTATGGCTGGAATAGCTTCGTTAGGTGATTTGGGACTTAGGAGAGTGTTCGGAATATTTTTGTGATGTACGGTGTAGAATTAGGCTTGAATCGACGAAGTTAGTTTTTGGCGATTTCCGGTTGGCAGTGGAAATTAGGCTATCGAGGTCGGAATGGAATTTTGGGAGTTGGAACAGGTCCGTAATGTCATTTTGGATAAGTCTGCAAAATTTCAGATTAATCAGAGGTGTTTTGGTTGGTTTCGGCATAGTTGGCGAATTTTTGAAGTTTCAAAGTTCTTAGGCTTGAATTCAATGTGAATTTGGTGTTTTAGTGTTGTTTTTGGTGTTGTGAAGGCTCAACTAAGTTTTAATGATGTTATGGGATAGGTTGGCATGTTTGACTGGGGACTAGAGGGGCTCGGGATTGATTCGGATTGTTGACGGG
Organism: Nicotiana paniculata; assembly: GCA_005239505.1. NCBI lineage: Eukaryota > Viridiplantae > Streptophyta > Magnoliopsida > Solanales > Solanaceae > Nicotiana > Nicotiana paniculata. The sequence goes on from MDKI01271069.1 coordinate 10,838, forward strand.
AAGTTGGAAAGGATTTTTGGAAACTTTTTGTTGTGCTGTTACTAGTGTTTTTGCACCTGCGAAAGTGGAGTCGCAGGTGCGATCACGCAGGTACGGAAGGGTCAATCGCAGGCGCGAGAAAATGCTGGGCAAAGAGAGCTCATATGTGAGGAAAAATGATCGCAAGTGCGAGTTTGGTCGTTAAGTTAGTTTTTCGCAGGTACGGCCAATTTTCCGCAGGTGCGAAAATGTCTGGGCAGAATAGTATAAAAGGACCCCCTCCACGAAATTTATTTAATTTTCATCAAATTGCATGCGGGGGAGTCCGTTGAGAAGGGTTTTGAGAGAAGATTTCCAGATTCTTCTACTAAGATGAGTTCTTTGATTTGTTAATCCCGTTCCTATGCTATTTTTATTGAGATTAGGCTTGAAAATCTAAGGTTTTGGGTAAGAAAAATTGGAAAATGGGAGGAAAGGAATTGGTATTTCTTTTGAAGTTTTGGAATGGTAATTGTGGTCCGATTTTAGTGTTCTTGGTATGTATAGAATCGGGAGAGGACGAGGGTTCTAATGATGTAAAAAATTTTGGATTCCGAGACGTGGGCCTGGGGCTTGGGTTTGGCCGAATTTCGAGATTTTATTTAATTTTGATAATTTTCGATTGGCTTGTGTTCCATGAGTACTTTTTGATGATGTTAACTGGTTTTTTGGCTAGATTCGGAGCAATCGGGAGCCAATTTGAGGGGAAAAGGCATAGCGGACTAGTGTCGTGGCCCGGTAGAGCTAAGTAATGGTTATAAATTTTGTCCTGAGGGTATGGAACCCCTGACTGCATTGTTTTCTCACTGAATTTGGAATGGCGCACGTGTCGGATGACGAGTATGTAGCGCGCACTGATTTTTGGATTGGACTAGGTCCTCTCCGCGGCAACTAATGAGTTGCATATTTACTCAAAACTTATGTTAAATTATGTTCTAAAGATTTGTTAAATATTTGGGCTATAAGCCGTGTTTGGGGCCTCGTGCTGATCTGTTGAGACCCCTTTGAGGGTGTTTTATTGTTGTTTTCCTCACTACCTGTTGATGGTTTTTACTCAGCATCATTGTGCATATTGTTTTATTTGAAACTCAGGATGATTTACACTTGAGATTAAACTGATGTTTTGGGTTGAGTACCCTGTTTTTATTGATTCACCCGAGGGGCTTTTCGACTGGTTCCACCGAGTGTGGCCGAGGGCCAAAAGTGATGGTGAGGTGCTTAGTGTGGCCAAGGGCCAAGAGTGTTGGTGAGGTGCTGAATGATTTTAGCGCTTGAGCTGAAGGAGCCCCTCCGGAGTCTGTACACACCCCCAGTGAGCGCACCGAGTGCCGAGTGACGAGTGATGGGAGGCCGAGTGACGAGTGATTGGGAGGTATGAGTGACTGTGATGTGCTGATGGCTTGTGAGGAAATGCCCGAGGGGCTATTTATGAAATATGTTTTCAACCGAGGGGCTACTTATGATTTCATTGCATACCAAATCTTAGTTTTAAAGTTACTAAAAATGTGCATTGTTTTGAGAACTTTTATGACGTTGATTTCAAAGGCATGATGATTTCATATATTTATGTATACTATTGGAAAGTAAGGTTGTATATATTGTGACATTGATTTTATGTGATTCCTTGCTGCTTAGACTTGATTTATCTCCATTACTACTGAGTTGGCGTACTCACATTACTCCCTGCACCTCTGTGTGCAGATTCAGGAGCAGAGCTCGAGCGCTAACTTATATATTTATCACAGCGGAGCCGGATCGTGGGGGACATAGAGGTAGCTGCTCAGCGTTCGCAGCATCTCAGCTTTCCCTTCCTATTGTATTTGTCTCTGATTCGGAGTTTTGTATCTTAATACTTTATTTGACTTATTTCATTAGATGCTCATGACACGTTGGCTCCGGGTTTTGGGGATGGCAGTTCTGTATATATAAAACTTGTCTATAATGTTAAGAAAACTCTCTGAATATTGTTATGAATTGCTTGAAACTTAAAATGGGATTTTCAAAAGAAATTGAGAACACGCGGTAGTCGGCTAGCCTAGTTCCACGATAGGCGCCATCACGGCCGGTTAGGATTTGGGATCGTGACATTAGATTAATTAGTTTGATTCATTAAGATAGCCAATTTCGGACCTGGGCTTGAAACTACCAAGGCCCAAACCTAACTCTACACTACCCAGACGTACCTAGCCAAATTATCACGTAACCCGACCGGCCCCCTACACTACCCAAACGACATCGTTTGGTTTAATCGGATGAATCCTGGCCATTGATCGAAATAGATCTGACGGATAGGAACTCCACCCCCTTTGGTATATAAATTTCCTAACAACCCCCACTAACCTCATTTCATCAAAAGCCTAACACCCCCCAAACCCTAGCCGCCTCCCCTCCCCTTCGTCTCTCTCTTTCTGCCTCGACCAAACCCTAGCCGCCCTAGGTTTTCGCCGCCCGAAAATTTCCTACCGGCGGCGGAGCTTCTCCAATCAACCCCAAAATCGCACCAGATGATCCTCACCCTTCCCTCAATTACCTCTCACTATCAATATCCCCAAATAACCATCCAGTTAAAAGTAATTCCGGATCTAGGAAATGGTCAAAACCCTAGAACATGCTGAAATAATCCCAAGCGACTCTATGACTCAAACGTACATGAGTCGATGGTTCTCGACGAGAGCCGTCGATTCATGTGAGTAAGGGTCACTTTTGGAGGTCGCCGTAGTCCGGCCAAACTCCGACTAGTCCTCGTAGTTCGTCCAAACCTCTCAAAAGGATATCCCCCACTTTCTTTCTACGTGTTTCTTGATTGATAGCATGAATAGGTCGTAGTTTACTTGTTGTTTTCCTTTATTTTTCTTTTACTTGTTCATGTTTTCCGTTTTTTAGTTTAAAGTCCCAAATGCATTTAGCTTAGGTTTTTATCACTATTTTGTATGATTTAACTGTTCAAGTTTAGTAATTTTCATGACCAAGATTAGCATTAGGTTTTTGTTTAGTTTCCTTTCTCTGATAATTTCCAGACATCTTTATGTTGGTGAATTCTGTCAATAAACAAGCATGAACAACTGATTGATTAAATCCCTGAATTCATATGTGGAAATGCTTGTAAGTAAAACCGCGTCTATTGGTTGCTTTGCTCGTATTTTGTTTGAGGTCGTCGTTTGATTTAGCCTAGATATTACTGCGTATGTTATTAGTCTCAATTAGATGTTAACTTCCAATTAATCATAGTTCAAATTTCAACTCTTAGGTTAGATTCGCATATTCAAGTAACTTAAACAAACTAATTTCCCCTAGGCTCAAGTGAAACTTAAACAGACCTTAATACAAGAAAACTCACTAAGTCTAACGACTTAGTTAACTCTCATTAATCAACCAAAATCCTAAACAAGTATAAATCAGTTAATAATTAGAAAACTAATCAACCAATTAGGCTAAAACTCAGTTCTAAAACAATGTTTTGTCATGATTTAACCTAGACTTATCAAGACTAATTTAGTTAACAATAATTTCCCATACCCACTTGTTTAATAGATTGACCTAGTCTCTTAAACAACTATCTAAGTCCTAAAACCTGTCCAGGATAACTAGTTAGGATTAATTAGCTAAAACAGATTAGTTAACCTGAGCTTAATAATTGATCAAGTTTCTGATTTTAGGTAATCAAGTTGAATTAGCCAAATTGAATCAGTTAACTTAGGATAAGGAGTTAAGCTAATTGGCCTAAATTAATTAACAAGTTAAACCAGAGTTAATACCTAATCATCCTAGTTAAGTAGTAAGCTAATCCCAAATCAATAAGATCTCTCTCTACTTTTTTGTGCAAAAAAAAAAAAAAAAGTAGTAAGCTAATTAGGGTTAACTAACCAAGTCCAAATAATAACCCAAGTGAGTTTGACCCTGATTACCCAATGGTAAAGTCAGGGACTCCAAGGGGGTATATTAGGTAATTTAGTTTAGGAAATCAGATTTTTTTGGGATAGAATAGCAATTGTAAAGGCTGGATTTTTCTAGAATGAGGGAAGATGTCCCTAAAGATAAGGTTGACAGCTGCATTTGTATTATTTTCAGCTTATAGGATAAGGAATATGCTAAGCATATCCTATCCCAAATACCCTATATATACACACATTTTTTACCATAAAAAAAATTGAGGGAAAATGACTGAAAAAGACAATTTTTTCCAATGAAAAAACAGACCTTTACTACTGAAAACATCTGAAGAGAGAAAAAAAAAGATAGCAGCTGCTACTTACAAACAAAATTTCCAAAACACCAGTAGATTACAAAGAAAATCTGACTACTTCCTTAGAACAAAAATTCATCAGGGTATTATTTTTGTTCTCAGCTTTTTGTTCTTCGTGGGTATCCTGATTCTGAGAACTTTAAGTGTCTATACTTGAAACTCCTGGGTTAATTTCCTGCAAGGGCTGTTTGGTTTTGGGTTTGCTGTTTGTTGCTGCTGGGTTTTTCTTCTTGTTGTTGATTTCCATCTCTGCCTGACCTTTATTTGGTAAGGTTTCTTTTGATTACTTTCTCTTCGAAAGAGGTATGTAACAATGAGCTTTAAATGAAATTGTTATACTCAGAATTTGTTGTTAGTTTGATGCCGAAATGTTTGATTCTTGCTATATTTTTTTGAGATTATGTCAAGCTGAATCTTCTTCTTTGTTCATGGTCTATAAATCTGAAGTAATATTTAGTTGATATGATGTTAAGGAATCTGAATATATGTTGTGTGTGTAATATCTAAATCCTTATTCTGTTTTGATTTTAAGTTGGTTAAAATGCATTGAGTATCATTGGATATCAATTTTGTGTTAGTCCATTAGTGGAATAATCTGCACTTGCATGTTGAGTATGGCCTCTTCTATGGTCAGATTGTTTTCCATAAGATTGAAAAATATACTTTTGATTGGGTCTCTTTGGTCACTGAAGAGATTCAAATAGCAAGTCTCTAGATAGTTGGCACTAGGGTAGATGAGCCTGACTTCTTAATAGTCAAACTCACCCCTTAGTAGTGCATTAACAGTAACCTAAGGTGCTGGAAATCACCCCCTTACGGATAAGAAGTGGGAAATCAAAAGGCTCCTAGGGAAAAGAATCTAAATCCCTTAATATGATCAGATTTATTCTCTAAAACATGCCTAAAAATCAAATTCATAGTATAAGTATGAGTCGAAACTCACAAAAGATGACATCTATGGAGTTGAATCTAACCCCTTTTATGGTCAGATTCAGTCCATAAAAAAGGCAAGAACTTGTTCTGTTAAAGTGGTGTAAATCATCATCAAGGTTGAGTCTAACCTCCTTTATGGTATGACTCATCCTATAAATTTCTGAAGGTCTGTTGTTACTACTGTCCAAATAACAAAATTTTGGACTTATAATTTTAGATTAAAAGATGCTCTTATTTGTGTTTCGGTGGTCACTGCAGAGACTCGGTAAGCAAGTCTCCATATAAATTTAGACTTAGTTTTGTGTTGGCATTATGGGATTAAATCGTGACCCATTCATGGTCAGGTTCACACCAAAAGAATGCATAAATAACTCTGCTCTTTTTAGTATAGTTTAGCACAACATCATCAGGTTTAAACTTGACCTCTTTTCATGGTCCTGTTTGATCTGGTGGATGCATAGCACACCCAATTATTTGGGGTGTTCCACAGATTACGAAAGAGGTCTCGCATGTACAACCTTAGAAGAATTCAATTCAGACAACTAGCTTGAAGTCGCCATTTTAGTTTTCCTCTCTTTTGAGAAAATATATTCGCACAGTAGCAATGACGCTGTAATTCTTCTACGTTGTAACCTAAACTGGACTGTACATTTAATTCTATTTAGTGCTCATACTTATTTTAGAAAAGAAGGCTTTAGTAATGTCAAACTTACAATTCGTGTCCCTATTTTCTAAAAGTAGCATGATAATAGTAGATAAAAATGGAGTGTATGTTCGAAATTAGCATGCATAGGATTTTACAAACACTTATTGATTTGGAAACAGCTATTTCTGATTTTAGCTGTCTTCAATATAAGTCAGAATTATTTAATTACTCTCAGTTCATTCCGCATCTTATAAATTTTTGGAAACCAACGTATGCATATTTTTACGAATGAATTTCGATACTAGTAACATGTGTTTTAAACGACCAAGTCTGAACTAGTAAAGTTGTTCGCGCTACATCCTTCCGTAAAAAGAAACCACAAAGCAGTTCTAGATTACAAATTCAAAAGCATTTAGAATTGGTATGATCTTGGTTTTAATAGTAATCTGTCCAATTCAAAAGATCCCGCGATTTACTTGTGCTTAATCTGGTGAATCCTTGATATATATGAGTATGATTTTCCAAACAATGTCTCTCTGATAACTGGAAAAAAACATTAAATGTGCAAATTTTCTCCTAATTATCATTCAGAGTGCAATGTTTCTGTTTATACCTGTATGTAGTAGTGTTTAGTTCAAATTACACAAATCATTTCTTGTTCAATAGCCAAATTAGGATTGGCCAAAGGAGTTGAAACAATTTGGGGCTAAAATATGGCCATAGCCCGAAACATGCTATCTTTAGATTAATGAAATTCACTTCTAGGAAATCCTTTAGGTAGAACCATACCTTCAGTTTGAAAAATTGGGTAAAGAATCAAATATTATTCCAAAATCACCATAATTTACACTCGGGAGTGGCAACTCATGCCCCCGACTCTTAACTCTAAATAACCAATAATGTGCTCAAAAACAACAAGTGTACGCCATCGTAACTTGTCCAAGATAAATCCATAAATGTCCTAATCGATCTTAAAACTAAAACTCTCTTTCGAAAAAATAGAAAACTTGAACATTCCCTAAAATAGGTACTATAAAATCGTCATGACCATAGTCTTGACCCCGTAATCCACACTCAGGTGTGACAACTCGTGTCCCATCTTCAACTTCAAACTATAATAAAAATCACATGTTATAATTACGGGTGCATTTCATGTGGCGTGGTTATAATGTGTCAAAAACAAATAAGTTCACGCCATCGTGACTTATTTCAAGATAAATCCATATATCATAAAAGCTTTTAAAAGTGAAAAGGGTTAAAAATCCATAGTAGGTTTAAAACATGTAAATAGTTAGATAATTAGGCCAAATATTAATAGTTAAGCGATCGTGCTAGAACCACGGAATTCGGGAGTGCCTAACACCTTCTCCCGGGTTAACAGAATTCCTTACCCGGATTTATGGTTCGCAGACATTTTTAAACAGAGTCTAAAATTCCTCGGTTTGGGATTTCAATAAATGGTGTCCCGGAGCATCGTCAAAAATCCGGGTGGCGACTCTGAAAACCAAAATAAATCCCAAATCTGAATAATGTCACTTTAATTGGAAAAACTACCTTATTACCCTTCATTAATCTCGAGGGGTGAAAAAGGAGGTGTGACAGGTACATGTGGTTATTTAGGTTGACATTGTCAGTTTTCTGGTCAGCAACCGAGGTCATGTTATACTTGTGGTGACCCGAGGCATATTTCTAAATAGTTCCCTCGAGCGTCGAGAAGTTCCTAGTACCATGGTTCTCGTGACATGGTTCTGGCACCAGCTGTCGCACCGCCTGCATAGCCAGCCAGAGGTAGGGGTCAAGTAGCCAGAGGTAGGGGCCAGATTGTTAGAGGTGGAGGTCAGCCCTCTAGAGGTGGAGGCCCGCCTGTCAGAGGTCGTCCCAGAGATATGGTTCGGGGTGGTGGGCATCCCAGATGTTATGCATTCCCAGCTAGACTTGAGGCTGAGTCCTCCGATGCTGTCATCACAGGCAGTGTTTCAGTTTGCAGTAGAGATGTTTCAGTTCTATTTGATCCGGGATCTAATTACTCCTATGTATCATCTTATTTTTCTTCATATTCGGTCATGCCATGTGATTCTTTGATCTCCCTTGTATATGTGTCAACGCCCGTAGGGGATGCTATTGTTGTAGATTGTGTATATCGCTCGTGTGTGGTCGCTATTGGGGGTATTGAGACCAGTGTAGACCTTTTGGTACTTGATATGGTTGGTTTCGATGTTATATTGTTCATGGATTGGTTGTCGCCTTATCACACTATCTTGGATTGGCATGCCAAGACAGTAACATTAGCCTTGCCGGGGTTGCCTCGATTAGAGTGGAGAAGGACCCCTGGCCAATTTTCCAGCAGGATGGTTTCTTATATGAAGGCTCGGCGTATGGTCAAGTAGGGGTGTTTGGCCTATTTGTCTTATGTTCGTGATTCTAGTGCTGAGGTTCCTACCATGGATTCTATGCCTGTTGTTCGTGAGCTTCCTGAGGTATTTCCTTCAGACCTGCAAGGGATGCCACCCGACAGGGATATTGACTTTTGCATTGATGTGGCTCCGTGCACTCAGCCCATTTTTATCTCGTCGTACTGGATGGCCCCACCAGTGTTGAAGGAATTGAAGGAACACTTACAAGCCTTTCTTGATAAGGGTTTCATTAGAGCTTGGCCCCACCGAAGCTGTTTTTGATTTTGGTACGATATGTTTGTATATGTATGGGTATGATGTGGCTCAGTCCCGTCTTTATACCATTATGAGTCCTGTAGACAGTTATGAACAGTTAGATAGTATGTGGCCTTGTCGGCTTTTAGTTTTGGGGAGTATATTTGTCTATAGAAGCCTTGCCAACTCGCCCATTGTATTCTGCATGTATACGTACATATGCCTTTTTGGCAGGTTTCCTTCATGTATGTTTGATGCGTGGCTAGAAAGGATATTGCTCGAGGACGGGCAAGAGTCTAAGTGTGGGGTGTTGGTGCGTGGCTAGAATTCATGATTTTAAGCATTATATAC